>JAOUQZ010000034.1:189074-194074 GCA_028564935.1 Neosilurus hyrtlii
ACTTTACACTTAACACCTAACACATGAAATACTTTACACTTAACACCTAACACACTCAACATATTACACTTAACACCTAACACATTAAATACTTTACACTTAACCCCTACACACTCAACACTTTACACTTAACACCCAACACACCAAATACTTTACACTTAACACCTAATACACCAAATACTTTACACTTAACACCTAACACACCAAATACTTTACACTTAACACCTAACCCATGAAATACTTTACACTTAACACCTAACACACTCAACACATTACACTTAACACCTAACACACGAAATACTTTACATTTGACACCTAACACATGAAATACTTTACACTTAACACCTAACACATCAAATACTTTACACTTAACACCTAACACACTCAACACATTACACTTAACACCTAACACATCAAATACTTTACACTTAACCCCTACACACTCAACACTTTACACTTAACCCCCTACACATGAAATACTTTACACTTAACACCTAACACATAAAATACTTTTCACTTAACACCTAACACACCAAATACTTTACACTTAACACCTAACCCATGAAATACTTTACACTTAACACCTAACACACTCAACACATTACACTTAACACCTAACACACGAAATACTTTACATTTGACACCTAACACATGAAATACTTTACACTTAACACCTAACACATCAAATACTTTACACTTAACACCTAACACACTCAACACATTACACTTAACACCTAACACATCAAATACTTTACACTTAACCCCTACACACTCAACACTTTACACTTAACCCCCTACACATGAAATACTTTACACTTAACACCTAACACATAAAATACTTTTCACTTAACACCTAACCCATGAAATACTTTACACTTACACCTAACACACTCAACACTTTACACTTAACCCCCTACACATGAAATACTTTACACTTAACACCTAACACACCAAATACTTTACACTTAACACCTAACACACTCAACACTTTACACTTAACACCCTACACACGAAATACTTTACACTTAACACCTAACACACTCAACACTTTACACTTAACCCCCTACACATGAAATACTTTACACGTGACACCTAACACACTCAACACTTTACACTTTACCCCCTACACATGAAATACTTTACACTTAACACCTAACACACTCAACATTTTACACTTAACACACCTAACACTTTACACTAATCCCCTAACACACCATATATTTCATACTTAACAACTAACACACTCAATACTTTACACTTAACAGCTAACACACTAAATACTTTACACTTAACACCTAACACATGAAATACTTTACACCTAACACACTAAATACTTTATACTTAACAACTAACACACCAGATATTTTGCACTTAACACCCAACACACTCAACACTTTACACTTAACCCCTAACACACCATATATTTTATACTTCACATCTTCCACACTTAATACTTTACTCAGTTAATCATTTATTAGAATATTTCTTTTTAACATAATATTCTCTCTCTCTCTGTCTATCTCTCCCTCTCTCTCTCTTTCTCTCTTTCAGGATGATGAGCCTGTCTCTTTTGCCCCACAGTCTGATGGGAGTTTGTTGATCTTCAGTGTGACTGCAGTAGATTCAGGACGTTACATTTGTACAGCGAGCAGCTCCGCTGGAGAAACACGCAGAGAGATCACTCTCACTGTCCACTGTAAGATCTGCTGAAAGACATAAAGACAGGGAGAGAGAGAGAGAGAGAGAGAGAGAGAGAGAGAGAGAGACTGATAAAAACAGATAGTTAATCTTATATATTTGATTCCAGCAAAGCCCCGAATCCTTGGTCTACATGAGCACATGAAGATCATCAAGAGGACGGTGGAAGAGGGGGCAGAGGTCATCCTTCCATGTGAAGTTGAGGGAAGCCCCACCCCCACTGTGTCCTGGAGCCGTAACGGACAACTCATTCCACCAATCAGTACCTGGTAGTACACACTCCATGTGTATTTATTGGGACAAATCTCAGAGTCTGGACATTAAAGACTCTACAGATAGCCATACAGTGCACTCTGTTTCTTTACTTCCTTCCTGGTGCTTTTCAGTCACCTTTATTCTTTTTAGTGTCACTCAAGACTTACAGTTAACCCTGTACTGAACCAAACACTTTATACACTCCCAGTGTGGTGACACTTCTTTCTCTTGTCCCTGTAAACACACAGAGAACACACACATGTAGGTGCTGCCGGTGAAACTCAACATGTTACCTGCCGGCTCTACTTGCCCTCTTTCTTCCTGAAAATGGAGCTCAATCACACCCTCACCATCACATTCAGTAAAACAGAACTATTCTCCATGGCAACAGCTCATACAACCCGAAACTCATAAATTAATACATTTTATTTGCCAAACCGATGTATCTTCTATTAGGGTGGCAAGGCGGAACATGATGTCTTAAATGAGTGGCCAATGAGCCTACTGTAGTCATTATGTAATCCGACTGTGGAAAGAAAACAGAATACCTGGAGGAGACCCACACAAGCGCTTCGAGAACATGCAGACTCCACACAGAAACACCTTCGCCGAGCTCAGGACTCAAACCCAGGACCTTCTTGTTATTAGGCAGGCGTGCTAACCACTACACAACTATGCCTCATATATGAACACATGTAAAGTGATTAGGTATACTTGTGTATGTAGCGGTTTAAGAACATATTTAAAGCATGCAGAGTGCATCAGGGACCACACTTATCCTAGCTATGACAGCGTAACTAAAAGAGTCTGTCAGTTTTGTGTGGTTATAGTCCCTTGCTACAACAATCACTGCATCTGGGGTGAAGTTATCAGATATTATAGCACTGTGTAGCTTTGCTTGCGGCTAAATTAACATTAGACTGTGGTGGTACAAGTACCAGCCCGAGCAATCATAACTCTCAATTTAGTTCATAAAAATGGGTCTGCACTTCAGCTTGAGCTATTGCAGGTCCAGGGATCAGGGTTTTGTAGGTGATCCATCCATCAACCATTGTTGCTATAGGTGCATACTCCACTTGCTTTGTTTAGCTGGAATCCTCAGGTCTGTCTGTGCTATCTGCTATACTCCATATTCTACACCCAATAGAATACACCTCACACTCTTATCTCTACAATTTACACACTATACCCTAAACTGCACACTTCATATCCTACAGCCCCACACTTTACACCCTTTACCGTACTCCCTATACCCAACACTGTACAACCTGTACTCTAAACCCTATACCATACACCCTACACTCGAGGCTGTACACCCTACACTTTGCATTCTCCACTCTATACCTGAAATTATATACCCTACTCATTACATAGTTCACTCTATACACTATACCCTACACTCTGCACACTACATGGTATATTCTACACTCTATACCCTACACCATACACATTATATTTTGTAACCTACACTCTACACCCTTTGTGAACCATCTCCCTGTGTGTGTGTGTGTGTGTGTGTGTGTGTGTGTGTGTGTGTGTGTACAGGGTCACAGTCTTACCATCTGGCTCTCTGAAGATCAGAAATGTTCAGCTGAATGACAGCAGTATTTACACCTGCACTGCTGAGAACCCAGCAGGAGTAAACACACTGTCCTACAATCTATATGTCGAGGGTAATTAACTAATTTCCAGGGTAATTAAAACACCCAGCATTTCAAACATGTCCAGGGGAATAAGCACATGACCAGAGAACTTGAAACATGTCCAGGGTAAAAAAAATAAGTGTTGATTGTCCCATCTGTCTTGCTCTGGTGTTTCCATAGTTCCGCCAAGGATTATGGGTCAGCTGGAAGAGGAAGTGAGTGCTGTGGAAGGTCACATGGTCTCTCTCATGTGTGATGTACAAACAAACCCGGCCCCTGAAATCATCTGGACCAGAGATGGACAGCTGCTGCAGCTTGGTTCTGGTGTTCAGATCCTGTCAGGTAACATGCAGGAACATAAACATCACAACAGTGACACCAATGTTGCCAGGATATTTCTGTGTTATCATCATCATGGTGACCACCGTGTCAATAGTGTGATGTCACTTTCTGATTTAGGAGGTAAGGTGCTGCAGATTTCCAGAGTGCAGCAGTGGGATGCGGGACAGTACGTGTGCACAGCGACCAACCCAGCAGGACAAGGACAGAAGAGCATCATGCTGAACGTTTATGGTGTGTAACGCTTCATGTTTATTTTTATATCAATTCCTTTACTCAAATTTTTACCAAAAATTATGAATATACCCATTATATAAATGATTACTACTGTAATTAGTGTATTATGAAACTTTATTTAATTTTTATTATCAGTTTCTTTTATTCATGTCTGTATTTTTACCTGCTGTAGTACCACCCACTCTGCTCACACTGCCACACATGGAGTCAGATGTCATGACCCCTCATATAGGGTCATCAGTTATACTGAGCTGTGAGGCACGAGGTGTTCCAGAGCCAGAGGTCACATGGTACCGTAATGGTCAAAAGCTGAACTCTGGAAACCTGCAGATTGTTGACCAGAAACTGACAATAAACAGCATGCAGGTGAGTTTACTTAACAGTCATTGACCAATTACAAACCAATTACTGACCAATTATTAACCAGTCACTGACCAATTACTAACAAATCACTGACCAATTAGGCAGTGGTGGCTCAGTGGTTAAGGCTCTGGGTTGCTAATCTGAAGGTCGGTGATTCGAGCCCCAGTATCACCAAGCTGCCACTTTTGGGCCCTTGAGTTGCTCAGTTGTATAAAAAAGTAAGTCATTAACACATCACCAACCAGTTACTAACAAATCACTGACCAATTACTGTACAATTACTAGCAAATCATTGACCCATAACTAATCAGTTACTGAGCAATTACTAACCAATCACTGACCAATTACCTACAAATCACTGAGAAATTACTAACCAGTCCCTGACCAATTACTAAAAAATCACTGACCAATTACTAACCAGTCTCTGACCAATTACTAACAAATCACTGACCAGTTAATAACAAG
>JAOUQZ010000034.1:196574-200689 GCA_028564935.1 Neosilurus hyrtlii
TCTGGTGGGGGCGGAGCTTGCAATAATGTGTAATGCAGAGGGCACGCCCACTCCACAGCTCACATGGATGAAAAATGGAGTGAAACTTGACATCTCTGAGCATGTGCAGTGAGTGTGAACATTCTTTGCTCTGAGTGTTTGGAGTGGTGTTTATTATGATCTCTGCCCTTCAGCTGTGTTGTGTTAAGCAGTGTGAGTTTGTGTTACAGCGTTTCTGACCATGGGAGCACGTTAACACTACTGAATGTAACTGAGGAAGATTCTGGAACATACACCTGTCTAGCCGTCAGTCCAGCTGGACAGGAAAGCAAAATTTACACGCTATTTGTGCTAGGTCAGTTTGTTTTTCTGTTACACCCCACATCAACAGCACACACATACACACACATACACAACACAAAAATCAACATACACGCACACCACATTAACAGCAACACGCACACAACACACACACTACGTTAACATCAACGCACACCACAAAAATCAACATACATACACACACACCACATTAACAACAACATGCACACAACACACACAAACACACTACATTAACAACACAACACACACACACCACAAAAATTAACATACACACACCACATTAACAACAACATGCACACAACAATGCACACACTATGTTAACATCAACGCACACCACAAAAATCAACATACATACACACCACATTAACAACAACATGCACACAACACACACACACACACACACACTACATTAACAACACAACAACACACCACGAAAATTAACATACACACACCACATTAACAACACACACACACACACACACACACACACACACACTACGGTATCAACATCAACACACACCACAAAAATTAACATACACACACCACATTAACAACACACACACACACACACACACACACACTACGGTATCAACATCAACACACACCACAAAAATTAACATACACACGCCACATTAACAACACACACACACACACACACACACACACACACTACAGTATCAACATCAACACACACCACAAAAATTAACATATATATATATTCACACACACCACATTAAGAACATCTTACATACAACACACACACACACTACGTTAACAACAACACACACAAACACACACCACAAAAATCAACATACATACACATATACACACACACACCACAAACATCAACACACACACCGCAAAAATCAACATCGACACACACACACACACACACACACACACACACACACACACAAAAACACACACACACCACAAAAATCAACATACAAACACATATTTTACATTTCATTATTAGTTCCTCTGTGTGAATGGATATTAATGTTTGTGTGTGTGTGTCTTTAGTCCCTCCTTATATTCTGGAATATTCCGACGTGCCGCTGGATGTTCACGCTGTTCAGGATGACGTTGTGTCTCTGGAGTGTCGTGCGGTCGGTGTTCCTCTACCTCAAATCAGCTGGCTAAAAGATGGAAATCCAGTGGAGCTCACACCACGAACACACCTGCACTCCGCACACACACTCCTCAGGTCAGGTCAACACCCACCCACACACACGCACACACTCTCACACACACACACAAACACATACTCCTCAAGTATTACCATTTAAAATGTGTGTGTGTGTGTGTGTGTGTGTTTAGGATCTCTCCAGTGCAGCTCTCTGACTCGGGACTTTACACCTGTGTGGCTCGCAGTAAAGCAGGATTTGCAGAACAGAAATTCCACCTACAGGTTGACGGTAATAAAATGACTTCAGGATCTCATTATCTCTCATTTAAGAGTTTTTTACTGAACGTATCTAACTGTTTCCTCTAATTTCTTGTATTATAATCTGTATTTCGCCCTGCGATGGCCTGGCGAGCTGTCCAGGGTGTACTCTGCCTTCGCCCAAAGTCGGCTGAGATGGGCGCCAGCCTCCCCGTGACCCTAATTAGGATTAAGCGGTTCAGAAAATGACATGACATAATCTTCATTTCTCAGCTTCTGCTGTGGTGGAGCACACTGAGTCCACGGAGCACATTGTGGTGGTTCGAGGCTCCGTGGTGACGCTGGTGTGTGAGGCTCATGGTGTCCCCCCTCCAACCCTCACCTGGATGAAAGACAGTGAGCCACTCTCGCTCCATCCGAACATGCTGCTGCAGGACGCAGGAGAAACTCGCTTCCAGCTACCGGATGTTCGTCTGGAGGATGCCGGACTTTATAGCTGCACTGCAAAGAACCAGGCCGGAACCAGCACCAAGACATTTAACCTCACTGTGTTAGGTAGGACTGATAATGTCAAAAAGATATGTGGATGATTGCTTAAACACTTCAATCACATCCATCTGAACCTCCTGTTCTACCATCCCTGATCTGCAGAAGGTCCTAAATATGTGTGTGAACATCTGTGTGTTTGTCTCAGCACCTCCTAAGATATCTAGCTTTCCGAGAAGAGAGGAACTGATGGTGGAGGTGAACGGTGTTCTGAAGTTGGAGTGTATTGCTGATGGGGTTCCTCCGCCCACTGTACACTGGATGAAGGATGGACATCTGCTCAAGGATAGCAGAGCTGTGCTGCACGGAGAT
Source organism: Neosilurus hyrtlii (assembly GCA_028564935.1). Classification (NCBI taxonomy): domain Eukaryota; kingdom Metazoa; phylum Chordata; class Actinopteri; order Siluriformes; family Plotosidae; genus Neosilurus; species Neosilurus hyrtlii. The sequence continues at coordinate 199,138 of JAOUQZ010000034.1, forward strand.
GGACAGATCCTCACCATCAGCAACATTCAGGTCCTACAAAGACAAAAACAATTATTATACACAGTGGTCAGCACGTCCGCCTCACAGCAAGAAAGAACTGGGTTCGATTCTCGGGCTCGGGGTGTTTCTGTGTGGAGTTTGCATGCTCTCCTCGTACTTGCGTGGGCTTCCTTCGGGTACTCTGGTTTCCTCCCACAGTCCAAAAACATGCACAGTAGGCAAATCGGCTGTTCCAAATCACCCCTAGGTGTGAGTGTGAGTGTGAATGGTTGTATGTGTGTTGCCCTGCGATGGCCTGGCGAGCTGTCCAGGGTGTACCCCGCCCTCGCCCAGAGTCGGATGAGATGGGCTCCAGCCCTCCCGCAACCCTAATTAGGATTAAGCGGCTTAGAAAATGAATGAAAGAATGAACATATACAAAATATAAAACTTAGCTTAGTTGAGCTGTTCAGGGTGCCCCCTGCTTTTGCCCATTGCTGGCTGAGATAGGCTCCAGTCTCCCTGCAACCCTAATAGGATTAAGTGGTTCGGAAAATGAGTGAGTGACTGAATACTTAATTTGCAGTTTACTGATACCTACAGGCGCAGCACGGCGGTGTCATGGTTAGCATGTATGGCGCTTCATAACAAGTTAGTCCTGGGTTCGAGTCCAGGGTTCAGCAACGGCGCTTCTGTGTGGGGTTTGCATGTTCTCCCCGTGCTTGTGTGGGTTTCATCCCGGTGATCTGGTTTCCTCCCATGGTCCAAAGACATGCACATTAAGCTAACTGGCTGTTCTAAATTGCCACTAGGTGTGAGTGTGAATGGTTGTGCATGTGTGTTGCCCTTCGAAGGACTGCCGAGCTGTTCAGGGAGTCGGCCGAGATAGGCTCCACCCAAATGGGATAAAGCGGTTCAGAAGATAAATGAGGAAATTAATGAATGATATCTCTGTATAATTTTTTATCTTTCCAGTATTTCCTGACATGGGTCTCAGAACGGTGTGTGTGTGTGTGTGTGTGTGTTACAGGTGGAGGATGCAGGTATGTACACATGTCTTGTCAGTAACCCGGCTGGTGAAGATGGACGAAGTCTCTCGGTGCACGTACAGCGTGAGTGTGTCGCTGCTACGTTCTGCTGTCCTCTGCTTTCTTTCTTTCTTTTTTTTAATTTCCTGTATTTGTACTTTTGCAGTTCCTCCCACTCTGCTGGGTTCTAGTGATGTCAGAACCGTGTCTGTGCCTTTAAAGGGTCACATGACCTTAGAGTGTCGGACGGATGGTGATCCTCCTCCAGAGATTCAGTGGTACAGAGACAACATGAAAGTGCAGGTACGAATAAATCATAAATACATCAAATGTAAAAATGTAAAAAATACATGTATATAGTTAAGCATTGCTCTCTCTCTCTCTCTCTCTCTCTCTCTCTTACTCTCCTCTTTCTGTCTTATTCTCTCTCTCTCTCTCTCTGTTTCCATCTATCTCTCTTTTTCCCCTCTCTCACACTTTCTCTCTCTCTCTCTCTCTCTCTCTCTCCCTCCCTCCCCCCCTCTCCCTCTCTCTCTCTCTCTCTC
>JAOUQZ010000034.1:202864-213330 GCA_028564935.1 Neosilurus hyrtlii
TATCTATCTATCTATCTATCTATCTATCTATCTATCTATCTATCTATCTATCTATCTATCTATTTATTTATTTATTGTTTACTTGTTTGTTAAACAAATAATAATAAAAAAAATTACAGACACATTCATGTTTAGTCTTTTTCTATGTGTATCTGTGCCTGTCTGTCTTACTTTCTGTGTGTGTTTGTGTGTGTGTGTGTGTGTGTAGGAGACTCTCTCCGAAGGGCGCGTGCCAGTGTGATTGGAATGGTAAATGATCATGAGTTTGGTGTTTCTTTTCTGGAGGTGAACATCACTCAGAGCTCTGAGAGCAGAAGCAGCACACTGGAGGCTTACATGGAGAACATTCCTCCCAGTGTTGGTAAGTCATACACAGTATGACTCACCTACTTGGAAACTAGGAAAAAATCCTAGTAGATCAATATTTGTGTGCAACTTTAATAGTTTTGTGTTTTAAAGCGCAGGCTATAATTTGTTTCTCACGGTAACTTTCTGTAAGTCTTCATATGTTCATATAGGTTCTTCATAGGTTCCTGTTTGAGTCTGGTTCCTCGTGTGGTCTCAGGAAGTTTTTTTACCACCGATGCCTCAGCCTTCCTCAATAAGAATAATTGTATATGTTTCAAATTTGTACGTAGAAGGTATATATTTCTGTGAAGCTGCTTTGTGACAATGTCCGTTAATGAATACAGGATGAAAATTTTTCGTTTAAATAAAAGGGATGAGATGAGATCAGTGGAATCTGTTCCTCTGAGGTTGAGTGGTACTCACAGAGCCTTAGGACGAGCTAGGAAGCTGACACCTGAGACGCTGATGTGGGAAATTGAGAAAGGAAGAGCTCAGGATGTGGTGTGTGTGTTTGTGTAGGTCCTTTGCTGAAAGTTCTTGTGTCTGCTTTGACTCCAATTTACTGGACGGCAGTTTACGAATCAGCAGGAACGAAGAATGGCTTCTCCGTCAGCCACGGGAAATTCAGACAGGAATCGCAACTGGAGTTTCACACAGGTAACTTTTCAACCAGTGTCCAAATATGTCTGTTGTTGTTCATCTGTGGCTAACGACGATAACCAGGACAAGCTTTGTATTAAGAGTGCTGGATGACTGAATGTAGGCGTGGGGTAAATGAGATTAAAAGTAATAGATGGCAATTGCTGATCAAGTATGGTGGAGGTGCCCAAGGTGACTTGTGAGGCTGATGCGAACTTGCTCAGCCGCAGAGATGGCATGTAAGGTTGAGATCATCGGGCTGGGTCAGAGCAGCAGCTCTCCTCTTTCTCTCTTCTCACTTCTGCTGTGCTTCCTGCATCCTCCTGGCCTCAAAGTCAGACACGCCTCCTCTAATTGTTGTCCTCCAGGTGCTTTGGTTGGCAGCAGCAACCTTCCACTCAGCCGGTTGGATGCAAAAATCTTTCAAGGTAGCCTTGAGGCTATAACAAAACCTTTCTTTGGGTCCTCCACGGGCTCTCTTGCCATCAGTCTGCTATCTCTCCATAGAGGAGCATTTTTGAGAGTCATACAGTACACGTATGTGTCCCGCCAACTTGAGCAGTGCCTTCTTGATCAAGGAGTCAATGCCATACAGCTTTGCACGATGCAGGAATTCAGTATTAGGAACTTTGTCCTGCTACCTTATTTTTAAGGTAGTTTGCGCAGGCAACTCAGGTGAAAGTGGTTCAATTTCTTGACGTGTCACTCGTACACTGTCCAGGTCTCTCAAGCATAGTGGAGGATGGGGAGGATCATTGCAATGTAGACCTGCAGTTTTGTCTTAAGCCTCAGGCCTCTTCTGTCCCAGGTGGATGCTTTCAGGTGACCAAAGAATCAGACTGCTTTGGATAACCGCAGGTCAACCTTGTCATCGGTATTAGCTGCTTGGTTGATGGTGCTCCCGAGGTAAAAAACTTCGTGTTTTTAAGATTTGCGTTGTGTACACGAATGTGGGGCTCAATGTAGTGTGTTCTTGGGGCGGACTGGTGTAGCACCTCAATCTTCTGGGGGCAGATGGGGAGGCTGTAACACTGGTAACGCAAGGCGAAATAGGGGTGGGAGTGGGGTGAGATGAATCCTAATGTGTGCTTGACTTAGTTCCATGCTCCACCTGGATCCAGTGGCAAGGCGCTGCCAAGATGACTGGCATGGAGCAAGACGCAGCAGATAAGGCATATGTTGTCTGCCATGTCACCACCTGGACTGAGGGCTCTGCAATGCTGTGCTGTCCTTGCCTTGAGAGCCGTTGTAACTAGGGTTAGTATCTTCCACCTCCTCTGCTGATTCCAGTCTTCACATGCAAGGGATGGCATACCCCAGTGTGGTGATTACCAAATTAGCAGAGCTGCATGCTGGCAGTGCAAATAGGGGCTATTTGAGCCATAGCTGGCACCCTGGGCAGGTGCTACCCCTTTGGGTCAGAGGGTACCTGGGAGCAATGGCGACTAAGAGGCAACTCCACATTCCCCACAGCTCCAGTCATCTCTGACCAGGATCTCATCACTGGATGCAGTTTAATGTCAATATCCAGGACTACATAAAGTTTAATACAGGACTGAAACTCGGTGTGTGTGTGTGTGTGTGTGTGTGTGTGTGTGTGTGTAGGAGAGATCTTAAAGATAACCCATATGGTGAGCGGTGTGGATGCAGAGGGAGTTTTACTGGTCGACGTGGTCATTAATGGATTTATTCCAGCAGTGTTTTTATCCCCAGTGCTCCACCAGCAGGTTTGAATTCCACCTTCATTAGAAGTTTAAAATTTTATCATTGATACAGTAACATGAATGTTATATGTGTAATGTGGAACAAATATCATTTTGATAAAGGTCCTTGTCTCTGCAGGACTTTGATGAAACATACGTGCAGGTTGGCTCTGGGCACATTTACTCTTGGTCTACCCAGAATGCTTTGCAGAAGGCTGTTGGCTCAGTGCTGACTCTACGCTGTAATCATTCACTGGTGTTCGATGGAGCAGTGAAACGTTCGACTCCTCTACTGCAGAAAATCCATCTGTCAGACATAAGCAGCTCCTACAACATGCTGAACTTCAGACTGGACTTTTACATAACTGCAACGTTATCACTGCCAGGTGATCACCACCTCACAATCATCATACAACAACAGTACTAACCAATATACTCACAACATTTATTACAGCCACATTATCACAGCCCGGTCACAACATCACTACCATCTCAACCATCATATTACAACAACACTAAACACAATATTCACAACATTTATTAGAACCACGTTATCACAGCCCGGTCACAACATCACCACCATCACAAACATCATATTACAACAATACTAACCACTATACTCACAACATTTATTACAGCCACGTTATAACAGCCCGGTCACAACAACTTCACCAACTCAACCATTATATTACAACAGTAGTAACCAATATATTGACAGCATTTATTACAGCCACGTAATCACAGCCGTCACAACATCACCACCATCACAACCATCATATTACAACAATACTAGCCACTATACTCACAGCATTTATTACAGCCACGTTATCACAGCCCAGTCATAACATCACCACCATCTCAACCATCATATCACAGCAATGCTTCGCACAGCATTTATTAGAGCCATGTTATCACAGCCCGATCATAACATCTCCACCATCACAACCATCATATTACAACAGTACTAACCACTATACTCACAACATTTATTACAGCCACGTTATCACAGCCCGGTCACAACCTCACCACCATCACAACCATCATACTACATCAATACTAATCAAAGTGTGTAATAAAAGTTACAATTTTTATGTAAAAAGAGCCTTTGGTATTAATTTTTTTGCAGATGGGAATGGAGAGACATGCCCAGGAGGATTCCGGCTAGATGACACATCTTACTGCACTGGTAAATTAATTTTTTAAATAAAATGTCATAAAACAAATGCAGTTCTATTATCATTTTTGTACAGCTGAATTTTTGTAGCTAATATTGCACTGTAGTTATAAGCTAGTGTTTAGAATAAAGGTTAAGGATTTGGATTATTGGCAGCACGTTGATGTAGTGCATAGCGCGTCCTCCTCACTGCAAGAAGGTTCTGGGTTTGGTGGGAGCATTTCTGTATTGAGTTTGCATATTCGTGATGGTTTCCACTGGGTACTGCAGTTTCCTCCCACAGTTCAAAGACATGCACATTAGGATGACTGGCTGTTCCAGATTGTTCCTAGGTTTGAATATGAGTGTAAATGATTGTATATCTGTGACTATACAATGGATTGCTGAGCTGTTCAGGGTGTACCCTGCCTTTGCTGGGTCGGCTGCCTCCTTGTAACTTCAGCAGGATTATTTGGTTTGGCACATGAATAAATTAATGAAAAAGTATTGAAATTAAGGTTAAGGACTGGGATTAAGATTAGGGACTAGGATTAATCCTTATTGGGAAAGGCACAACAAAGGCTATACTTCCTCAAGAAGTTCTGTCAAGCCCACCTACCCCGACTCCTTCTGATAAACTTCTACCACTCTGCCATCGAGAGCCTACTGACCTACTGCTGTACAGTGTGGTTCAGCAGCTGTACTGCAGAGGACAGGAGGGCCCTGCAGCAGGAGGTGAAGGCAGCAGAGCGGGTGATTGAAATGACACTAACCCCCCCCCAGTGACGTTTGAAGAGCTTGAGTTCGAAAACAGATACGTGCCATTGTTTTAATTATGAGAAAAACAAGTTTTTCAGTAGCTTTATTTTATTTTAAAGCTACTGAAAAAAGTTTTTTAAAGCTACTGGATGAAGGGTTTTTTTTGTAAACTTTAACTTAAATTGTATTTTGTAAACTTAAATTGTTTTTCATATAATTAAAACAATGGCATTAAGGTTAGAGATGAACCACTGTGTCTTTTTGGATGTGTGTGTGTGTCTGTGTGTGTTCTGATATGTTGATGTGTTTCAGATGAGGATGAGTGTATGTCAGATTCTCCGTGTACTCATGTCTGCACTAACATGATGGGGGGCTTCAGCTGTAGCTGTCCATCAGGATTCACCCTAAACACTAAAAACAACAACTGCGAAGGTCTCTTTTTTACACACACACACACACACACACACACACACACACACACACACACACACACACACACACACACACACATATTGTCTCAGTAAGTCAACAATTATAAATTAATATTCATTAAAATATCTGAATATTTTTATATGATACATAGTTTAAATCAGGAATTAAACATTTATATTTGAAAACTGGACATTACTGGGTTCTGTCTCATTAATGGTGTGTGTGTATGTTTTTTCCTGCAGATATAGATGAGTGTGAGGATGGGTCTCACATGTGTCTCTATCACCAGTTGTGTGTGAACACAGTTGGAAAATATCGGTGTGAAGTAAAGTGTGGGCCGGGATTCAGACACAGAACTGCTGGTACTGAGAATAGAACCAGAACCGATGGCTGTGAAGGTGCTGTTGTTGTTTTTTTTATATGACATCATATCTTGCTCCTGTAGGACATATTGTGTTAATAAATGTAACAGTGCTGTAGTGGTAAGAAAATAATAAGTACACTATGGAAATGAAACTGCCATGCAATGCCGTGTGCTTATAGACACAGTACCTAGGGTGGTTTTTAGAGCAATTTTGACCAATAAAACATAAAAAAAATACATACACTGACATGCATATAGATCTATAAATGTTAAAACTATTCCAACACAGTTATAAAAATAAAGTATATCCTGTATTGAACATGAAAATGATACTGACTTAATTCAAATTCAAGCAAGTTTGCAAAAAAAAAAATAACTTTTATGCCTAATCTATTACTTTGTCCGTTTCACAGATTATATCTTACTGTTTAATTTACAGTTAAAATATATGTTATATATATGTATAACGTATATATATTTGCTTACATTTAGTGTCAAACTTGCAATATGTAAACATACAATATGTCAACTAAAATATCTCTCTAATATTTTAAGTATAGGATTCTTAGCTGGTTCTGTAGTCTTATTGTGGCGCTTAATCAGCAGTAGTCCCGGGCTTCCTTAAGATGTGAATTGGGGGCAGGATCCAAAAAGTATATATTGAAGGTACCCCCCCCAACAGTTGTCAGTGTGCTTTAAGTTCTATCTTGGATTTCTTCCCTACTGGTAAAGTAGGATTTGGATGAGAAGGTCTGGCACGCAGTCTCCACTCTAATTCATCCCAAAGATGTTCTATCGGGTTGAGGTCAGGACTCTGTACAGGCCAGTCAAGTTCTTCCACACCAAACGTGCTCATCCATGTCTTTATGGACCTTGCTTTATGGAGTGTGCAGTCATGTTGAAACAGGAAGAGGCCATTCACAAATTGTTCCCACAAAGTTGGAAGCATGAAATTGTCCAAAATTACTTGGTATGCTGAAGCATTCAGAGTTCCTTTCACTGGAACTAAGGGGCCAAGCCCAGCTCCTGAAAACCAACCCCACACTATAATCCCCCCTCAACCAAACTTTATAATTGGCACAATGCAGTCAGACAAGTACCGTTCTGGCAACCGCCAAACCTAGACTCGTCCATCAGATTGCCAGATGGAGAAGCATGATTCGCCACTCCAGAGAACTCATCTCCACTGCTCTCGAGTCCAGTGGCTGTGTGCTTTACACCACTGCATCCGACGCTTTGCATTGCACTTGGTGATGTATGGCTTGGATGCAGCTGCTCTGCCATGGAAACTCATTCCATGAAACTCTCTATGCACTGTTCTTGAGCTAACCTGAAGTCCACATGAAGTTTGGAGGTCTGTAGCGATTGACTCTGCTGAAAGATGGGGACCTCTTCGCACTATGTGCCTAAGCATCCGCTGACCTGGCTGTGTCATTTTACATGGCCTACCATTTCGTTGCTGAGTTGCTATCATTTCCAATTGCTTCCACTTTGTTATAATACCACTGACAGTTGACTGTGGAATATTTAGTAGCGAGGAAATTTCATGACTGGACTTGTTGCACAGGTGGCATCCTATCACGGTACTACGCTGGAATTCACTGAGCTCCTGAGAGCAACCCATTCTTTCACAAATGTTTGTAGAAGCAGTCTGCATGCCTAGGTTCACTGTTTGAAATATGTTATTCCTCCCATCTTCACACACACACACACACACACACACACACACACACACACACACACACACACACACTTCCATGACGCTACCACTTGAAGGCTTGTAGCCACCTCCTGGTGAGTCAGTTTGCCCCATACTGTTCTTCTGGAATTCCTTTGTGTCTTCTTTTTTTGAAAACAAATTATAGTCATCCTATTACTGTAGATATGTTCTATCAAACTGTATTAATTGTGTTTACTGGAAATGTGCTGTGGATTTGTGTAAATGTAATGTTATTTTTTGTATACATTAGATGTGGATGAGTGTGTGGAGTCATCCGTGTCTCCATGCCAGCATCAGTGCTTTAACACACTTGGCTCATTCCGCTGCGGCTGCCTTCCCGGATACCAACTGGTGGGACATCGCTGCTTCGGTCAGTGTGTGTGTGTGTGTGTGTGTGTGTGTGTGTGTAAATAACGTCAAACCAACATTAAAATAAAATATCACTGTATAGTCTGTCTGAGCTATAAGTGAAACACTCCCTGAATGTAAAGCATTCATTCATTCACCAAACCACTTAATCCTAGTAAGGTCGCAGGGAGACTGGTACCTATCTCAGCCAACTTTGCTTGAAGGCGGGGTACATCATGAACAGCTCGGCAGTCCATCACAGTGCAACACACACAACCATTCACACTCACACCAGTGGGCAGTGTGGAACAGCTAATTAGCTTATTGTGCATATCTTTGGACTGTGGGAGGAAACCGGAGTCCCCAGAGGAAACCCACCCAAGCACATGCAAACTCTACACAGACAAATCTTTGCCAAGCCCGGAACTCGAACCCAGGGCTTTCTTGCTGTGAGGCAGATGTGCTAATTGCTTTACCAACACGCCACATAATGTAAAACACACTAATGATGATTCCTCTTAATTAGCTCCTACTGTAAGGCAGTACTCTGAGGATAAGACACATAATAAAGATTATTGAATTCTATCAGTGGAAGACTAGTACTGGAAAGTGGACAGTGGTGGCTCAGTGGTGAAGGTTAACTGGAGGGTTACTGATCAGAGAATTTGGTGGTTCAAGCCCCAGTACCATCAAGCTGCCACTCTTGACATGTTGAGGGCCTTAACTCAACCGCTCAAGTCTACTGATTAGATAAAAATGTAATCCTTTCATTTTATTAGCCGATTAATCTCAATTAGGGTCGCCTGGAGGCTGGTGCCCATCTCAGCCAACACTTGGGCAAAGGCATGGTACACCCTGAACAGCTCTCCAGACCATTGCAGGGCCAACACACACAACCATTCACACTCACACCTAAGGGTGATTTGAAACCACCAATCAGTGTACTGTGCATGTTTTTGGACTGTGGGAGGAAACTGGAGTACTCGGAGGGAACCCACACAAGCACAGGGAGAAAAAAAGATCAGCTTTTATATTGATTTTATTTCAGGACCATTATAAAGACTAAATTGTTTTCACTGATGGAATGTATCAATAATGTGTGTATGTATGTATGTGTGTGTGTGTGTGTGTGTGTGTGTGTGTAGATATAAATGAGTGTTTGAGGAGTGTATGTCCATCTTATCAGCAATGCAAGAACACTGATGGAGGATATCAGTGTTTTGACAGCTGTTCATCAGGAATGACTCTGGCTGGAAGCGGTGTGTGCGTTGGTAAGCAGAGGCAAAATATATTGCTAAGAGAATTTTTGGTGATCCTTCATCACTTTCTTTCTTTATTGCACCAACAGTTCAGACTTATGGAGAGACCCCATTTCTATACAGTAGCTCTCGCTCCATTTCTCCTTTGGTGATGGTGGGAACTAAAATTCTGTTGTTTAAAAAGTGTATAACTTGTGATAAAAAGGTAAATCAATAAGCAGCTCATTACACTACAGTTGAAATTCAGAAAAGAAAAGAAAAGGGATTAAATATCTTAGTATGGACCAGGGTTACAATCCACAATAACCACAGATCCGAAGATGGATGAAACCTGGAACGGTGGTGAATATTCCCAAATGGGTGACTAACAAAACTACTTTAGGAGCCCATCAACAAAGCAGCCCATGAACTTGGAGATCGCTGGTTTGAATCCAGGTTGATGCCACAGCTATCCGTGACCAGGAGTCTATGGGAGCTGATTGGCCGAGCTATCGGGATGGCACACGTTCACTTCCCAGTCACTCACAGCGATCACCAGCCAATCATGGGCGTCTTTGAGCTCATTGAGATTCATACGAGCGGGCAAGGCTTTCCCTCCGAGTGTGTTAGGCAGCCTCCAATACGCAAACGCAAAGAGGCGGGTGGCAGTACTGCATATCACGAAGAGGGAATATGCATTCTTACGCCCTCCCTGGTTGGTGGTGGTCGTGTGATAGGAGGGTAATACTTGATGGGTGGGAACTGGATACCACTAAATTCAGGGGAGAAAATGGGGAAAAACATTTCTATGGCACATGAAAGCATAACTAGTGGAAAGAAAAACATATGGAGGACAAACATAAAATAATACAATGAAACAACCAAAACGCAATTCCTTACTTTTACTCCTGCGGTTGACTTGCACACTGTAAGGGGTGTTGCAGTGGAAGAAGAGACAGGCTTTTTGGGAGGAGGAAGCTGCAGAATCCTTAGAGAATCCTTGGTCGGACGCCGTACAACTGATGTATTCTTCTGTCTCACGTGCGAAATAGTTCATATTTAGGATGCATATGTCGAAAGTTGGAACGACAATCCTTAATGACTTATGGCACGAGCGTCGAAACCTCGAAGCATCGCATGTCGGGTCTGTCGTAAGTCAAGGACTTACTGTATACTAATATTCAGTAATTGGGCTCAGGTATTGATATCAGCACATGTGTACGTTTCAGATATAGACGAGTGTAAAGACGGCAGTCACATGTGTCGCTACAGGCAGATCTGCCAAAACACACTTGGTGGTTATGTATGTGTGTGTCCAAGAGGCTATCGCTCTCAGGGTGTTGGCAAGCCGTGTGTAGGTAAGATTTATTAACGCAGTCATAATGAGAAGACAACACCAGAGCACCACATTATAACACACATCATTATACCATACCACACTATACCGTACCATATCATACCACACTACACTACACCACACTACCCTACACTACACCACACTACCCTACACTATACCACACAACACCATACCAACCTTCACTACATGATACCACACCACACGATACCATACCACACTACATTATACCATACCACATCATACTATACCATATGACACTACACCATACCATTCCATTCCACATTACGCTATACCACACTACCCTACACCATACCACACTACACAACATCATACCAACCTTCACTACATGATACCACACCACACGATACCATACCACACTACATTATACCATACCACATCATACTA
>JAOUQZ010000034.1:292068-299173 GCA_028564935.1 Neosilurus hyrtlii
ACTGTTGATTTGAAGTGGTTCAAGTCCAGAGCTGCTGATTTAAACAGTCCATCACTAACTTGTCATCATCACACACTGTTTACGTTTTAGCAGCTAGCTATTAACGTCCCAGAGCTAATGCGCTAACGATCATTATAATGAGAAATTAGAATCAATATTTTAACCGTTCTAATCCGCTTCTGAGATGAATCGAAATGATAGTGATGAGGATCAAGTTTGTGATTGGCTGGTTAAATTTTACCATAAGCTCCGCCCACACTACCCCTGCAGCACCTTGATGAAATCAGGCTGTCTGGAGATCTCCACAGTCATGTTTATTTCTTTTTTAATAATTTTAAACCTCCCCATCACTGAGCACTGTCCTTCATCATCCTCAGACACAAAGATGTGGCATCTGTAAAAGTTTTTATCTCCATACTCACTGAAACTTCGAACAGTCCCCCACCCCCCGTTTATGAGGTGCTGATGGTACGTTCCACCGTGTTTGCCTCTGCTGCTGCAGTTATTGAGCAGTCGAGACCATCTGTGTGGGTATGTAGGGGCCGATGTCTCCGGGCGATGTCAGCAGGTGGGAGGTATGTGTCTCATTGGACTGGGACTGAGGATAAAGATCCAGGCTGTTGGAGGACACTGAGGACCGGAGGACACAACCTTCAGATTTATTATACACACATTATAACACACACGTGTCTATTGTACAGAAATAGTTTACATGTACCTTCATGAAGAGCAGGAAGATTTTATATATATATATATATATATATATATATATATACACATACCACACTGTATATACATTTTTATGTGTATATATTTTATAGTAAGGTGGATTTTGTTTTTGTGTAAATGATTTTGATTATTAATTAAAAAATTAAGAAATTTTAGAAGGGATAAATACAGTAAAGTCATATGAAATACTGCTTTTTGATTGGTTCATGATAGAAACTGTGAGCTGTTTTACAAACACTTGAGTCTAAGATTCTTTATTTTACAAAGTAGTAAATATTCTTGACCAAACAGAACTGGTGCCTTAAAAAGGCACATAAGTCACATGATTCAGCTGATTACAGGGTGAAAGAAAATTAACTTATAATAATAATAACAATAATAATAGTAATAAAAGACAGTATAATGTGTCCAATAGAGATTGACTGATTTAGGATTTTCAGTGAAAAGTATGACGTTTTATGATGATGGACATTACAGTAAGGGTTTGTGGTTGATTCAGTATTTCTACCATCACAATATACATGATTATATGATCATTAATGCATGTGTGTATAACCTGGTGTTGGTGAGTTGGACTGCAGGTGGAGGGACTCCTCTTGGATGGGGGTGTTTGTGTGTTCCTCAGGATCTGAGCTCAGCACCTGACACACACACACACACACACACAGAGTCATCCCTTTCTATATATACACTGATGTTGATGTTACTGTGCTCGTGCTAATGTGCTGCTCCTCGACGGGTCACCTGTCGGACGGTGGTGAGATTAGTGAGGGTTCCGATGCTGCTGCTGTCAGCAATGACCATGGCCTGAGACAGGAGGCTGGAGGAAGGATACGACGTCAGATCTGTCTTACTATACACTGAAACAAACAGACACACACACACACACATTTATCTTAATGTTATGATGACACAGGACATGACATTTTTAATAAATGTCATTCCACACACAAAATGTCATCACTTACTGTGACAGGGCAGTGGTGCCATTGTGGCCATGAAGGAACTTGGAGTCATGTGACTTGGCAGCTGCTGTGCGATTGATTGCTGTGGGGACGCATGGAGCTGCTGCTGGAATGTGATTGGCTGGAGCGTGGTGAACCCACCCCCTACGTTATTGATGACAGGAACTGTCTGGGGCTGAGCAGACGTCAGACCTACAGGACGGAGCAGGACAAACATAACCAGCACTCTGAGCTTCTCTAGAAGGTGTATGTTTGTGTGTGTATGTATGTGTGTATGTACCGATAAGCAGAGACGAGTCTCCCAGACTCATGACGCTGGGTAAGGAGGCCATGATGAGGCCCTGCGGTGAGCCGGAGTGTGTATGTGACACACCGTGGAGAGAGGTCAGGGTGCTAACCGGTGGCAGAGAGCCTCCGCCTGTTACCTAAAACACACACACACACATATGAGTGATTGTGTCACGGGAACCCTGACTCAGAGATGTTAGAGAGAAGAAGAGTGTTATGAGATCATCTCACTGGTTTGTGTTGATGTGATTCCAGAAGTGTGTGACTTGGCTCCAACTGAACCAGCCCCGCCCCCAAGTGTCCTCCATCTGCTCTGTCCCCACTCCCAGCAGCCCGAACTGCCCCTACACCCTCGCACACTACAGAGGAAGTGAACTTGAGACCTGAAAGAAAGAGTGAGAAAGACAGAGACAGACAGAAGATCATCAATCTGCTATAGGTTGTGATACAAGTCACAGTGATACACAGTACACTAAAATTTAGCATCTACCGGTAGTTGCCGTGGTAACGGGGAAACCCTTGACAGTGTGCTGTTTACTATAATTTGGAACCACTGATTTTAGTATCATATATTCATTTACTGACTGTGTGTGTGTGTGTGTGTGTGTTTTACTTTGTGTGGGACTGGGCAGGATGCTCTGCTCTGTCCCGGATGCTGATTGGCTGCTGTAAGGTGGGTCGAGGGCTATTTTGTGGCGAAAAGCTTCCTCTTTTCGGCGATTAGCAAACCAGTTATAAACACGCACTTCAGTTACCAGATTCGAACCCAAACCAGCCAGCTGTGACGGGGACACACCCCTCTGCAAACACTCCGCTCTGAAACACACACATACACAGTCAGAGGTGTTTAAGGGCTTTGTGCAACACACACACACACAAAATATTTGCTCTCACCGGTTACACTCCTCCACCAGTCCCTCTCTCTCCTCCTTGCTTGGGTTTTTCTGCCGCTCATATGCCTGGAACAGGATCTGCTGTGACGCAGGGCCCCATTTAAACCGATTCCTCCGCCCCTTCTTGTTTTCTTCACTTGGCTCCTCCCCCAGAACCATTCCACGACTGGCGTTGTTGAACTCTGCAAATAAAGACATTTATGATACTATGCCATATATGACTGTGATGGTATTTCTTTATATAGCAGGTTGTCTGTGGGTTTATGAATTTTAAATACATAATAATAAAATATATAGTAAATGAATATTAATCATAAGTTATTAATTTATGTATATGGTATTATAAATTCGACATGATGTGTGTATATTATCAGTTAGATTTTAAAAATGGTTATATCACAAATTCTGTCATGGTGTAAATTTATATAATATTATTTATAGATATAATATAATATAGTATTATAACACCACAGCAGTAAAAGTGTATGAAATGTGAGGTGTAAGCGTGTGATGTGTGTGGGTGGAGTGTGTGTATAGTGTCTGTACTCACGCTGGCTGATCTCGTCCTGTTTTTTGACGTACCAGCTGTAGAGTCCGGCCCTTTTCTGGTTCTTCATGGGTGTACCTTTGTTGAGGTGCTGTGAGAGGTGAGACTGATTCAGACCCGTCGCCTCCACCACCTCCCTCTGAGGAAGATTGTGCTGCTGCATGTAGCTCTTTATCACCTTTGCCACACGCCATGGGTCCTCTCTAACGCACACACACACAGTGTTTAATGTTAACTTTATTGAAATGAAATGTTCCTGAAAGACACCCCAATGATATTCCTACATGGATTGTGTCACCGCTTCCCACAATGCAACACTGCATTATAAATTATTATATATCTATGAGCAGCGATTATTGGGGTCCAAGCATTCTTTCACAAGTAGAACAAAGTGCATATTTTTTTGTGATATGACATAAAATACTAGAAAGCAGTTAACTGGAAATAATGTTTCTTAAACACATACACACACACACACACACACACACACACACACACACACACACACCGATAACCCCTGTGATAATAGTGAAATAATAGTGATAACCCTTAATTAAAGAACAATGAAAGCTGATTGGCTGGCGCAATCTAAAGCCACTTAGACACTAGCAGACACATGTCTGATCTGACTGGACGTAGGGCAGGAAAACAGTGGATGGACATCCATTCATATAAATTGGTATGTGCAACATCATGTACCATACACATATTTGTGGGTGTTCCTCAAATAAAGCTCACAATCCAACATGGGAGGTTGACATTTTTTTGGGAGTCCCATGGGTCATGGGATTCCCGCAGGATGGGAGTCAACTTTACTATTAATCACGTGATTGGGATGGTACAGGATAAAAAAGTTAACAGGAGCAAACGGGAGCGGGAACAAACCAATTGGACAAAAAAAAAAAAAAAACATAGGACAGGCGCCGCCATTTTGTAGTTTTTTTTTTCATAAGCCTACACTGTAACGCAAGTCAAAAGAACTACATGGCCCAGAAGCCAACATTGCTCCCGGCCGCTGCTTTCCGCGGGAATTGAAGGAGCAGCAATGGAGGGAGCAAACACCTGCAGAGAAACCAATGTGGTAAAAATTGAGTTGCAGTGCAAAGTCAGAATTAACGACCTATTTATCTTGCTTGGAGCAGTTTTTTTTTTGTCAATCTAAAACATAAAAGCGATGTCGCTTTTTAAAGGAAACAAGTGGTTAATAAATTAATAAAATGCAACTTTATATGTTATGTTTGGGTTTAGCCAACTAAGGTACGCATGGTGTGACTCGTACTGTTTTCTTGGGGGGGGGGGTTGTTTTTTTTACTGTAACTGACCTACAAAAGAGCTAAAAAGAGAGACTTAGCAGCTGGTCCTCCATAGAAAAACTATAGGGTCCACAGACCATGTATTATAGTGAAGGTTTTTTTGTTTTGATTAAGGCAATAAATGCCTCCCTATATAACCACAAATGAACTGTTCCTGTTGCCCTATCTTTTGAAATAAAACTGCAGAACACAAAGTAATCAAAAAAGAATGGGAAGATCAAATCAAATTCAATGTTTTGCCTGAAGACAAAAAGAAGAAAAAAAAAGGGAGTGGTACAGGAGCGGGAGTCATTCTGAATGGGAGTGGGATGGGAGTGGGAGTCATTTTACCAGAAATGGAATGGGATAGGAATTTTTTTTTTACTCTGGCCTGGGATTGGGATGAAAATCTACTCCTGTGTCATCCTTTAAAGTGGGCAATCCTGAGAGTGCCTCTAAGGTGTCTCCAAGATATGACCTAATACACTGCTCTATAGCACCACTATCAGGCAAATTGGACCCATCATTTATGTCAAAGTAGCAAGTTGTTCACGCTTCATTCTTTCATTTGCAAGAAAGCTTTATTCTACTACGGTTGATGAGAGGCTGGAGCCCATCTCAGCCATCTCTGGGTGAAGGCAGGATACACTCTGAACAGCTCGCTGGTGCATCATAGGGCAAACGCACACAGCAATTTACACTCACACCTAGGCTCCTTGGAACAATTTGGAACAGCAAATTAGCCTAATGTGCATGTCTTACCACTGTGGGAGGAAGCCGGATTACCCAGAGTAAACCCAAGCAAGCAAGGAGAGAACAAGAAAACACCACACAGAAATGCCCTGGCTGAGCACGGGATTAGAGGCGGACGTGCTAACTGATACGCCATCATTCTAGCTACCAGCTTCCATGTACCTACACGTTTTGGTTTGGTCTACATGATTAATTTTAGGAAAGAGGAAGAAGAAGATGTAGTGAATGCCTGGAGCCCTAATAAAAACTAAATGTTCATTTTTATTGAATACATTGCTAAATATTACCAGTAAACAAAACATTCCTCAGCTAATAAACTCCCATGCTAATGCTAATGAACAAATCTTAGCAATACTGTTGGCTGCCAGTTTTTATATGTTGATGTTTATTAGTTAATAAGTCAAGTGATACACGTGATGAAGTGTTACGTGTTTCGTTCACACAGTGCTGTGAATTGATGTGTATTGTCCTTTAACACGGCATTCTTTTTAAAATCAGACAAGATTCTGTTTCTGAGGACTAAAACTTCCTTGTTCATGCAGCACAGTTAAACACATCGCTAAATAAACAGAACACACCGCACACGCAATGTTGACAGTGTGAGATAAGGGACAGACCGAGGGGTCAGAGTCCAGATACACTGCTCATAACATCTGTGAATGCTGTACAAAACTCACACACACAAGCACACAAACACACAAGCACACACACACACACACACACACACACACACACACACACAAATGCCTCTTCTGCACATTTTTATCTGTAAAGCGTGAGTGTAAGGATGACCACAAACAATTAACAGACAAACTGAACAAGCACAACCACACAGTATCACTCAGGGTAACACACACACACACACACACACACCCTCAGAGAGAGCTCTGTTAATTTTAACCAGTGTGTGTAGCTCATTTATTAAAAAGGAATAATGAAGAGTGCGGGTAATTAGTAACCAGAAAAGGTGGAACCTCTGCTTTATATCCCTCCATCACTGAGAGAGTCGAAACACACACTCTCACACACACTCTTACACACACATTAATGGGGAACAGAACATGAACAGGACAAAGGACAGAGAGGGTAAGAAGATGATATAGCGTAAAAGGAATTTAGGCAAATTGTGTGTGTGTGTGTGTGTGTGTGTGTGTGTGTGTGTGTGTGTGTGTGTGTGTGTGATATAGATGTACAGCATCCCTGCATCTGATACAGTGATTTATCAATAGGATAGTTGTGTGTTTGTGTGTGTAATGTGAGTATGTGAGTGTGTGTATTTGTGTATTTGTATACTTAGTGTGTTTGCATTGTGTGTTTATGTATGTGTGTATGTATGTATGTATTTGTGTGTATGTATGTATGTATGTGTGTGTGTATGTATGTATGTATTTGTGTGTATGCATGTATGTATGTGTGTGTGTGTGTGTGCGCGCGCGTGTGTGTGTGTGTGTGTGTGTGTGTGTGTGTGTGTATTGTGTAATGTGGGTGTGTGTGAGGGTGTCTGTGAGTGTCTGTGAGTGTGTGTCTGTGTGTGTGTGTCTGTGTGTGATTGTCTGTGAGTGTGTGTATAGAGTGTGTAGAGTGTGTGTATGGTGTGAGTCGAGTGAGTAGAGAGTAAGTAGAGTGTGTGTATAGAGT
>JAOUQZ010000034.1:301079-318631 GCA_028564935.1 Neosilurus hyrtlii
GTGTGTGTGTGTGTGTGTGTGTGTGTGTGTGTGTGTGTGTGTGTGTGTGTGTGTGTGTGTGTGTGTCTGTGTGTCTATGTGTGTGTGTGTGTGTGTGTGTGTGTGTGTGTGTGTGTGTGTGTGTGTGTGTGTGTGTGTGTGTGAGCTCACTGTAGCAGCTGCTCCACCTCAGCCCTTTGCCTGGCTGCTTCTTCCGGCGGGAGTTTCTCGATCTCCCTAAAAATGGGTGGAGGGAAGTCCAAGTCTCCATCCTCTGAGCTCTCTCCATCCGTGTGCTCGGCCGCTTCCATTTGGTCTGCTCTGGTGCCACCTCCCATTCCGGTTCCGGGTCGGTTGCGTTCCCTCTCCAGCTCACTGATGGCCTGGATCAGCACTTCTCGTGTCACACCGGAGCCCAACAGGGAGCAGAGCAATTGTTGCTGCAAAGCCGAAAGCCTCTGCACTCGTCCCTCCATCCCTTGCTCTTCTCCTCCATCCATTTCCAATCTACACACACACACACACACACACACACACACACACACACACACCGTAATATTAATAAGATGTGATTGGTCATCCTATTTATGGTTGGCTCAACCCTCATTTTTACTTCAAAAATTGTTTTCGTTTGGTTCTTTAGTTTTGGTTCTGGACTTTGGTTTGGTTTGGGTTTTTGTCTTCTAGGCCTTGACTTACTATAGAACTGTAATTTGGGCAGTTTGCCTGGACTTCTGAGATATAAACTGGCTCAAATTATTGAATATGCACAACACGTTTATTCCAGATTTTGCCTTTTGGGCCAAATTATTGTTCAGACTTGTTCTTTCTTAAATGCTGTGGTTATGACTTTTGGGGAATTATTTGATTTGGACCTGGTTCTTTTGGAACATGGATTAATACAAACAATAATCATTTGCTTGAAATTTTCTTTTTTGGACTTTTTTTAGGGAATGGTTTCATTCAGACCTTTGACTTCTGGGTCACAATTTGGTTAGGACTTGTTTCTTTGGGCAGTTCTTTCAATCAGACTTCTGGTTTGGGTCCGAACTTATCCAGGTCTTGTATTTTGGGCCACAAATTATTTCTAAACTTTTTTTTGGGGCCACAACCTAATTCAGACTTTTTTTGGTTTGATTCAGTTCGTGATCTTTTTATTTTGAGTCGAACAGTCGTTTTTTAGATTTTGGGGTTTTGGGTCACAGACTGATTTGTTTTGGTCACACATTTTTGGGCCTTGTGTTCAGTCATCATTTTGGGCCCACATCTACATTCACAGACTGGTTCTATTTTAATAAACTATACTCTCACATATTTCCCCGCAGTTATGGATATAAAATAATTTCGTATTTTGTATTATGATTAACGCTTCAGTGCTGCTGTTATTACGGTCTGTTCATACCTGTAAAGTTTACATCACACATACGATGAGCACACTGTGGACTGGAGAACTGTGGATTTCAGTTTCAGTTCAAAACCAATAAAGACCTTCAAACAGTTAAAATATACATCAATATAAACACACACACACACACACACACACAAACGGTCATATGAGTTTCTCAACAAACAAACTCACCGAACCACCAGGGATTTAGTATCAAGTCTAAAATTTGTCTCTACAAATATGTGTGTGTGTGTGTGTGTGTGTGTGTGTGTGTGTGTGTGTGTGTGTGTGTGTGTGTGTGTGTGTGAACATGTGAAGAGGTGAACTCACTAATCATTAATAAATCTCCTTCCTCACTCCCAAGGCCACACAAGGTGTAAAACACACATGAATTCACCTGTCTATCTCCGCTTATCCGCTGTAAGGCGTCCAGTAAAACCTCGTGTCCACTTTTTGTAGTCGTCTGTAGTGTCTCCCTTCTGCCGGCTGTTGTTTTGCTTTCGAAGGTGATTTTTCTCGATTTGCTCTCCCCCTCCTCTTCCTCTCTCTCTCTCTCTCTCTCTCTGTCTGTGAGTCAGGCTGAACTTTGCCCCTGTCTCCCTCCATTCTGAGTTCGGGCCAGAGTGCAGAGTCTAACTACGACCCTTAAAGTCGAAATAAGGATGCACACACACCTTAGTGGCTTTAACTTCAAATCCTTCAGCTGCATAAATAATAATCCTTTATAATAACTAAAAGCAGAAGACAGCAAAATACCTAACAAAACTAATTTCTTTAAAACTTTCTATTAAATATTGACCAATACATTGTTTAGTGTGGAATAAGAGTGTCTCTCTTCACCAGCCAGGTGTTACAATAGACCTCAGGACTCAACCCACATCCTGATAGGTGTGTTAGGTTGTGTGTACTGCTGATAATTACTAACAGTGGCCACTGGATGGTGTTTATATCTGCTCTTTATAAATAAAGTTATGTAAATAAGTCAATAACTGTAGCATAAATGTGAAATGTAGACAGAAATATGGCCACTGGACAATGCAAAAACATTAAGCAAAAACATCATTCAAAAGTTCATCATTTGGAGAAACTGGGCTTACGTGCTACATGGAGTTACTTGGGTTTTTTTTTACAACCTAGAAATTGTGTGAATTAAAAGAGTATTGCATTTTCACAGAAAGATTTCATTTATTTGCTGAACCACTTAATCCTACTAGGGTCGTGGGAAGACTGGAGCTTATCTCTGTGTGAAGGCGGAGTACACCCTGAACAGCTCGCCAGTCCATCAAAAGGCTAACACACACACACAAAACCATTCGCACTCACACCTACTGGCAATTTGGAGCAGCCAGTTAGCCTAAGCATGTCGTCGGACTGTGGGAGGAAACCACAGTACCCAGGACACACTTATGCAAAAAACTCCACACATAAACGGCCTCATCAAGCCCAGGACTTAATGCCAGGACCTTCTTGCTGTGAGGCAGATGTGTTACCCACTGTACCACAGGGCTACCTTTTGCTAAACACTCAAGTGTTCATCACTAATTACTAAGAAGGCCACAACCTGGTATTTATTGCTGGTAGGAATTACAAACAATGGCCATTAGGAGCCATTTACTACTGGTAATTACTAATGATGGCCACTAGGTGGTGCTTTATTCATGCATTCATTTTCTGAACTATTCACACTCACACTCACACCTAGGAGCAATTTGGAAAAGCCAGTTAGCCTACTGAGCATGTCTTTGGACTGTGGAAGGAAACAGGAGCACCTGGAGGAAACCCACACAAGCAAACTCCACACAGAGACTGGGAATCGAACCCAGGCCTGTTTGCTTTGAGCCGGACCACTGGTAATTACTGGTAATGATGGCCACTAGGAGGAAGTTACCACCAAGAATTTATTAATGAAGAGCACTAGGCAGTTACTAATGGTGGCCACTAGATGGAGTTTACCACTAGTAATTACTGGCGATAGCTACTAGGTGATTGACTAGAGCAATGGCCATTAGGCAGAGTTTATCACTAGTGATGGTCACTAGGTGGAGGTTATAAGTAGTAATTACTAATGATGGCCACTAGGAGGAGGTTACCGCTAGCAATTTCTAGCAATGGCCACTAGGCAGTTCATCACTAGTAAGTATTATATGGCCGCTATGCAGAGTTTACAGCTAGTAATTACTAATGATGGCCACAAGGCGGAGTTTACCAGTAGTAATTACTAATGACAGCCACTAGGAGGATGTTACCACTAATAATTACTAATGATGACTAGACAGCAGCGCGGCAATAGCAAGCAGCGGCCACTCCAGAAGAAAAATGGTGCTACATCTTTGTTTTAGCCCGGATTTCAAGTGCAATGGACACCAAAGACAGTGGTGTTCATGTATATGACTGCCAGATGACCCTGCAGCTAAGAAATCATGTGGTTACCAATCTGCATGACGATGTACTCGGCAAACTCTGTGACCTCAGCTTGCTGCGAAGACCAGGCCTCGGCGTCGCCTGATGCCGGTGCCCGGGAGAGAGGACGTCACAAGGGGTGCTCGAAGAAGCAGAAGCGAGGAAAAAGGGCAAAAAACAAACCCTAGCCGGCCAGCACTACCCTCCATCATTTTGTCTAACGTCTGTTCACTGGACAATAAATTGAACTACATCTGACTGCAGCGAACTACACGGTGTGAGTACAGAGACTGCTGTGTCTTTGTTTTTACGAAGGCATGGCTCAATGACAGAGATCCGGACACCACAATTCAGCTAGCTGGGCTAACTGTGTTTTATGCTGACAGAAATGAAGCTCTGTGCGGTAAAAATTGTGGTGGCGATGTGTGTGTTCACATCAACTCAGAATGGTGTAAGGACTCTGTGCTTGTGTCTAACTACTGCTCATCTGTAGTGGAATTCGTGACTGTTAGATGCAGATTTTTTAATTTACCAAGGATAGTCACTATCGATTTTATTATCGGTGTCTATATTCCACGCAGTGCTAATGCCAAGGTGGCTCTGTGTGAGCTCTACGGAGCTATTAGTGAGCTGCAGTATGTTCACCCCGAAGGACTGTTTCTCATCACAGGAGATTTCAATCATTCAATTCTCAAAACAGTGCTCCCTAAATTCCATCAGCATGTGGACTTTGCTACAAGAGGAACAAGCATGCTGAATTTTGTTTACACAAACATTCCCAGCGCGTATTGTGCGGAACCCGCTCCCACCTCAGCTACTCAGACCACATCTCTGTGATGTTGATTCCAGCATACAGACCACTCATCAGATGCTCTAAACCGATTCTGGGAGCCATCTCTGCTCTCCAGGACTGTTTTAAGTGGACTGACTGGGACATGTTCAGGGAGGCTGCAACCAACGGCGACTCCCAGAGCGACTCTGTTGACTTGGAAGAGAACATGGCATCAGTGACCACCTACATGAAGTGACCGTCTCCAAGACTATCATCACATGCTCCAACCAGAATCCGTGGATGACTGCAACAGTGCATGCACTTCTGAAGTCGAGAGACTTCGTCTTCAGAACAGGGGCCGCCCTCGCAGACATGCTGAACGACTTCAATGCTTGGTTTGAGGAGCAAAAGAACATAACAGCGAGGAAAATCATCCCTCCTTCTAACAACCAGGTGCTCTGTCTCACCACGGCTGACGTGAAGAGAACTCTTTCCAGCGTCAACAAACGGAAGTCTGCTGGACCAGACAACATTCCTGGAGTGCTCAGGGAGTGTGCAAAGCAGCTAGCAGATGTCTTCACTGACAACATCCTCAACATCTTGCTAAGCAGCTCCAACGTCCCAATGTGCCTCAAGACAAAGACCATCATCCCTGTGCCTAAGAAGTCTGTGGTTTCCTGCCCTAATGACTACCATCCCGTCGCATGCACACCAACGGTGATGAAATGCTTCAAGAGGCTCCTCATGAGGCACAAGTCACAGCTACCATCCACACTAGACCCCTTACAGTTTGCGTATCGTCCTAACCGCTTTCCGGATGATGCCATCACCACAACCCTCCATCTGGCCCTCACACATCTGGACTGTAAGGACACGTATGTACAAATGCTGTTCATAGACTTTAGTTCAGCATTTAACACAATCATCCCTCAGCAGCTGATTGAGAAGCTGAGCCTGCTGGGCCTGAACACCTCTCTCTGTAACTGTATTCTGGATTTTCTGACTGGGAGACCCCACCCAGTCAGTCCGGATCGGGAACAGCATCTCCAGCACCACCACACTGAACACTGGAGCTCCTCAAAGCTGTGTGCTAGGTCCACTGCTGTTCACTTTGTTGACTCACGACTGTGCAGAAATGCACAGCTCCAACCACATTATTAAGTTCACCAATGACACGGCTGTGGTGGGTCTCATCAGCAAGAACGAGTCAGCCTACAGAGTGGGGGTGCAGCGGCTAACAGCCTGGTGTAGAGCCAACAACCTGTCTCTGTATGTCAACAAGACTAAAGAGATGATTGTTGAGTTTAGAAGAGCACAATGACCATTCCCCGATGTTCATTGACGGATCCTCTGTGGAGATTGTTAAAAGAACCAAATTCATTGGTGTTAATCTGGCAGAAAACCTCATCTGGTCACTTAACACCAGCTCCATCACCAAGAAAGCCCAGCAGCGCCTCTACTTCCTGAGGAGCCTGAGGAAAGTCCATCTCCCCTCCCCCATCCTAACTGTGTTCTACAGAGGGACCATCGAGAGCATCCTGAGCAGCTGTATCACTGCCTGGTTTGGGAACTGCACCGTCTCGGATCGTAAGACCCTTAAGTGGGTAATAAGGACATCTGAAAAGATCATCGGAGTCTCTCTCCCCTAAGCTAACAGCATTGTGGACGACCCCGCACACCCCTCATACACACTCTTCACCCTCCTGCCATCTGGAAAGAGGTACCAGAGCATTCGGGCCCTCACAACCATACTGTGTAAGTTTCTTTCCTCAAGCCATCAGGCTCCTCAACACCCAGCACTGAACTACACAAAAATCTCTCTCTCTCACACACACACACACACTCTCTCTCTTTTGCCTCTGTGGACACACACATAACTTACAGTGTTCACTATTTATTGCACAACCTCAACCCTGTTTTTATTTCATTACACTGATATTTTATATTTATATCTATGCCTATATTCTATTTGCACTACCTCAACCGCTGCTACTCTCTTTTGGCTCTAAGTGTACCATTCTTGTATTGTCTTTTTTGTTTTTACTGTTTTCACCCTGTATTGTTTTTGCACTGTTTACACATAGTTGCACACTTTGCACTTTATGTGGCTATGACAAAAACCTTGGTCGTAGCGCTGAGTTGGTTTTTTTTCCCGAATTTGATCTTTATGTTGTATGTTTATGTAGCACCTGGTCCTAGAGAAACGTTGTTTCGTTTCACCATGTACTGCGTCAGCTATACGTGGTTGAAATGACAAAGCTTCTTGAATTTGAGGGCCACTAGGTGAAGTTTAACAGCAGTAATTACTATTACCACTAGTAATTACTAGTGATGGCAAGTGGACAGAGTTTACCAAAAGTAATTATTAATGATGGCCACTAGGCAGAGTTTACTACTGCTAATTAATGATAATGACCACTAGGTGGCGTTCACCACCTGTAATTACTAATAATGACCCCTAAGCAGAGTTTACCACTGGTAATTATTACTGATGAATATTAATTGATTGAAATATTGGTGTTTTGCACAATATTTTTTGTGTTCGCTACCTGTTTCCTCATTGAACAAATTTTCTTTCTAGGCTTTTGACTTCCATATTTCATAGTAAAAGCTAACTTTGAATAATTTAATGACTTCACATCTTATGAACTTCTGTTTGTGTGTTGTGTGAGAAATCTGAATTTTTATTCGACACAGCTGTAACTGATCCACTGGTGAGCAATAAATCAAACAGCATTCAACTCCACAAGATGTTTATATATAAAACTATGTGTTTATTT
The DNA here is from genome assembly GCA_028564935.1 of Neosilurus hyrtlii. NCBI lineage: Eukaryota > Metazoa > Chordata > Actinopteri > Siluriformes > Plotosidae > Neosilurus > Neosilurus hyrtlii. The sequence continues at coordinate 308,398 of JAOUQZ010000034.1, forward strand.
ACACTATATACATTGATAAGTTTCACACAAAACAACACCCATATAAATTAAATATATTCAATCAGCTTTCTGAAGTGCGTATCTGAAATATTTACAGCGTCCCAGTAAACCGCACTTTCGACAAACGCATCAAGAGCAGTGTGTGTTATCCATATGACAGCGTAATGAAGGGTGTATGAAGCAGCCGTACCCCGTGACTCTCGCACGGCAGTGGTGTGTTCAGCTTCACTGTGCTGCAGTGCAAGGCCAGGCCCAGTTCAACAGGAACCCGAAGGGGGCGCTGTGTGGGTCTCGCCTGTGTAGCCTGGTGTGTGTGCAGACCTCCGACACGCTGGATCTCCATCACGGTGGAGCCTCCACGCTTCCCTGCGAGAGCCTGAAGAGCCTGGAAGATGAAGAGCAGATCCACCCTGACCTCCAACATGCCACTGTCCCTCCACAACACACTGTACCTACAGACAGAGAGAATGTTTCGGATCTGTACCTTTACCAAAGTACGTGTTTATCATTATCAGTCTGCACTCTCACCTGGTAGGAAGGTGGCGTTTTTCGAGCCAGGGCAGCAGTGGCCAGACGTTCAGGAGGTGTGGGTTGGAGATGTGAAGATGAACCTCGGCTCTCAGGATTGGTGCCGACCACACATCCTCGCTTAGCACAAACTCGACTGTGGAACCTTGAAAACACACACACACACACACATTGCAGCTGAATGACTCACAACTTTATCTGAAAACCAGGTTCTCTGGATTCTAGGGATGTGAATCTAATAACAACTCACGATTCAATTCGACTCTGATTCTTGGGGTGACGATTCGATTCAGAATCGATTCTCAATTCAAAATTAAAATCCAAGGGTGCCAATTTTATGAGTAGCTACATTCTTCTTTAAGCTAAAAACAACTCTTACATAAGAAAGAGAGAAATTACGCTGGAAATAAGTTGGAAATGTTTGAAAAAAGTGTTCTTAAAAATCGATTCTAGAAAATTTGGATCGATTCAGGATGCTAATAAATAAGAATCGTGATTCAGACGTGAATCGATTTTTTTTCTCGGCACCCCTACCGGATTCATTTTAAAACAGAGACAAGTTCTAAAAAGCTTTATTATTCATTCATTTTCTAATTTTTTAAACCACTTAATCCTAATTGGAGTCTAGGGAAGGCTGGCACCCGTCTCAGCCGACTGGGCGAGGGCGAGGTACACCCTGTACAGCTTGCCAGACCATTGCAGGGTTAGCACCCACACAACCATTCATGCTCACACCTTGGAACAGAGAATTAGTCTACTGGGCATGTTTTTTTTGAACTGTGGGAGGAAACCGGAGGACCCAGAGGTAACCCACGCAAGCACAAGGACACACCGGGAATCGAACCCAGGACCTTCTTGCTGTGAGGCGGACGTGCTAACCACTGCACCACGGTGCTTCCCAGCTCATCATCATCACTATTATTTTACCTTAAAATGAAGGATGAAAGGTTCAACAAAAGGCAGGAAGCAGTGCTGGTGCACGAGCGGTTGTTCCCTGTGACTATGAGGAGTAATATTTCTGTGATGGTATGAGTGAAAACAGCTTTAAATCAACAGGTAATTCGATCTCTTGGTGTCCGGGTGTGCTCACCTGCAGTCTCCCGGCCCTGAAGCCCTTTAACCCCTCCACAGTGGTGCCCCATCTGACAGCACCTGTACACCCGCCTGATGAACCGGAAAAGCGGCTGCTCCGGGAAAACCAGGCGGTGCGGTCCATCCTCAGACATGGGTAAGACTTTCAGGCGGTACATGTAGCTCCAGTCTCCGGACAGTGAGGCGGCCGGAGTGTTGGTCCACGCCGCAGTAAGCTGGCTGCACTGGGCCTGTCCCGCTTCAGGAGGCTCCGGCATCCGTCCGAGTACTGACCGACTCCTGACTCCCATAAAGAAGCTCCCGAGGGCGACCAGCAGTAACGGGGTCATCGCGAACAAGGGCAGGAAAACTCCCCGATTTATATATTTCACCAGAGGAGTCCGAGACAGTTATCCAAACTCTTCTTCTTCTTCTTCGCGACAACGAACTGTTCCACAAACAAAACGCTGGTACAAATCTCCAAGCCGACGTCACGAGCTCATTTGCATATTAACGGCACGCCTGAGGTAATTTACGTATCAATACATGTTACTGGAACGAGGCACGTTTTCTGATGGAAAAAAAGAACAATGAACATTCGTTATAAAAGTATAAAGTTTGAGTCACGTATACGTACCATTAAGAAAAATAAAAATATTATATAGCAAATAAATAAAAACGAAGAAAAACATGGGTTACAGGGCGCGCGTGCTCCGTGATTGGCGAATCTCATACGCCGACTCTCCTCGCGCACAGTCCAGTAGGGCAATTTGAATCCTGAGTCATTTTCTGTTGACTCGGAATCGACTCCCAATTAAACATGATGTTTACAATCACAATTACAAATGTATGTATATTTTTAAAAATTATTTATTTTGTGTTTTTAATAAGACCGTGTGAAATATTTTTTGCAATAATGAACGAAAAGGGTCTTTCCCAAGATAAACTCTCATTTCTGATTCACATATGATTCGTGAAAGGCACCAATGTTAGTGATTTGTTTAAAAAGCCTAAGGCTTTACACATAGCTACTTAGATCTTTAAAGTTTTACTGTCACTGTAAATTTAATCCACGTTATATGTTTTTACACTCCGTTTTCCAAGGTAAAACACACCAACACTTCGGAGTCGGTTCACGATTCTTAACCCCTGGAATCAGAGGAATCAAATCTCTCCGGAATCGACTCCCAGTAGCTAAAACTCTGTCAGGAGCAAGAAAGGAGCTAATATCTGCTTTAAAAGACACTGTTTTTCTAAGCTGCTTAAAAAAGAAAGTCTCTAAAGAGGATAATAAGGCATATCTGACTTAATTAATTCACCATAAGAACAAGTTAGCAGCAAGAGAGCTTTAGAAATGGCTAAAGGGGCTTAAAAACAGAAAAAAACCCAAAGAACAATAACAAAAGAGTGCATGTACTGAGAGTAGAGTTCTTCCCCCAGCTTGGGTAGGGTTTTTTTTCTTTTCTTTTTTTTTTGTAGCTCCAAGACACCCATTTACACCCCCATGGAGGTTTTAAATGTTCCTGCATAATGAGGCCCTTCAGTGAACAGCTTACTGCAGCCCATCCCTATTTACAACCCCCTAATGAGCCCTAATTACCCCGCATGTGCACCATCACCAACACAACACTCATTTGCAAAAGAAATGACACCCACTGAGCGAGCATAAAACTTTCTTTTTCTTACCTGCAGCACAATCAATCGCAGGTCGAGTGGGCCGGCGGGGCCCCGGGCGAGAGGGTTCCCTTCAGGAGCCTTTCAGGAAAAAACTCTCTCTCTCTCTCTCACACACACACACACACACACAGTGTGGGAAATGTGCTGCATCTCAGTGTCTTTCATTACCAAATCATTTTAAGAGTCATGTCTTACAGGTGAACCAGGGTATAAATTACTCATTTTTCGTTCTCTCTCTTTTTTTAGTTGTTGTGAATTATTTATTCATTCATTTATTTTCAGTAGCCACTTAAACACTTCCAAGCAATCGTTTCACTATCTATATCCACTCTTCCATTTGTGCAAATCGTGTTCCGTGTGTTTGACTCTCACCTGTTTGTTCATACACACAAAAGTTTAGTAATGGTGTAAAGTGTACAACATCATGGTGTTAATTATAAAAACAAAGTAAAAATTTTTTCAATCTAAGCATCAGTTAATGAAACTGGTCTAGTTTGAGTGAAAAATATGTCAAGTTGAGTCATTTTGGGGTCCAAAGAGTCAGATTGTTTTTAAATGAATCTAGTTTTAAATTAAAACTACTACTGATTAATTATTATTATAATTATAGGATAATGTGGACAAGCTTGTTTCGTTTTAATGCTTCAGCACTTGAGCTTACTGGACAGAGTTGACTCTTTGTTCTTATCTAGTTTTATTACCTGTCCAACTCAGAACCGTTTACTCATGTGAGCAGGAACCTGATTCGTTTCTTTCTCCGGGTCTGACCTGGAGACTTCCCCTGTGAGCAGGACTGCTGGTCTGTAATGTAGAAACCAAGCTTAACAGTGGCCGAGGAGAGAAGGGAGGAGCGGGTTTTACGGCATCGCCATGACAACAAATCCAGCTGCTAAAGTTATTTATATGACCACTTATAATGTCAGATTAGAAGAATGCAGCATAAATTAATGGGAAGAGACAATCCGAGCTGGAGCTACGTGCACTGTGTGCACAAAACACAATAAAAACCAGTTTCCTGTCATTGTGCCCATCAATCTAATCACCGCTGTTGTTGTTGTTTTTTTTTAAATCCCAAAACTAATGTTTTCACAGAGAGCATTTATCCTGATCTCAGCATGTGATCTCCATGGCACTGTTGCTCCAGTTGGTCCGGTCGAGGCTCAGCAACATTAATGTGGCAATAAAATGAAGTCAGCTGATGATCTGAATGTACTGAATGAGCAGGTTATCACATCAATGCACTTTTTCTTCCCTGATGGCGCGGATATAAAATGGGGACTCGATTCAAGATGTTGGTGAGAAATGAACCCGACAGTGGATGGGAATAAATGTTATGTTGCTTAAGTTTGTTAAAATGTAAATAATTACATCACCTTAGTAACCGAGTGTACATGAATTAATTAAGAACACTGTATTTTATACTACAAATATAATTTTTATTAATTATTTATTACAAATAAGTTTTAAAACAATGTTTCTACACTTTCAGAAAACATAAGGGTACCATACAGTACTGTTCCTTGTTGCTTTGGCACCTTGAAATGTGGACATGAACCTCTGCGTACAGGTCAATGATAATCACAGGCACGTGTGTGTGTGTGTGTGTGACAGAGAGAGAGAGAGAGAGAAACAGAGAGAGTAGCTCAGAGCAGGTTTACTCCATGTTTGAGTAAACGATGGCGAGCTTTACTCGGTAGAGAGAAGGCGCTGTCCTGGCTGTTTGGTATCCCAGAATTCCTTGCAGGCGCCCCCTGCTGGACAAAGAAGGTCTCCTGAGCCGCAGTACGAGTGGCGTAAAGAGCACAGCTGGCACTCCTGCAATATACACACAAGCAACAGTACAGCTCAAATGCACACAGTACAGTTAACACACATGGTACATCTAACACTTCCTGCCACTCACACACACCTGATGATGGCTTCCTGCAGCGTGTCATTGCATGAAAAGTGTGAGTGCAGCAGAGTGGTGCCTTTCACAAATAACCGATCATGAGGTCCACGCACATTCGCTGACACACACACACAAACAATAAAGTTTATATCATCCTAAAAACTGAACTAGCTCCTGTTTACTTTATTGTTCTACCTGTGTGTGTGTGTGTGTGTGTGTTACTTGTGAGTGTGTTCTGGACGCGGTCATAGTGGGCATAAGTGTACGGTGCTGCAGGGATCTCTCGCACAGGTGCGACAGTTCTCAGGTGAGCCTCGAGTCCATTAAGAGATGCCAGACTGCTGTGGTACTGCACACACACAGCAAAAGAGCTTCACTCAACCACAGATTCCTAGGCGTTGCACTAAACCATGTGCTACTGAATTAAATAGTACTGTATATGTCTGGTTGCCATGGCAACTAAAAAAACATTATTCTGAATGCAAAATTACCTCACTATTCTGTACAGTGTGGTAGTATAGTGGTTTGGGAAGTAGTTTATCAAAGTCATGGTAATAATGTGGGTTAATAATACACACACACACTGCTTACCACTTCCTGTTTGGCGTTAGGGTGTGTGTTGAAGCCAGGTTCCACCAGCAGTATGAGTACGAGCCCTCGGACCCTGTGCTCATACAGCAGCATGGGCTCGAGAGCCACTTCACCCTCCTCACACACCCTCACACACTCCTCCACTTTGTCGCCCCTCATCTCTCTGATGTCATATGTATGCCCTGCCCCTTCTTCCTCCTTTCCTTCATCATCTCGGAGAGCTTGGCCATTCTCATCCTCACCGGAGCTGTAATTCTGATATCCACTGCTGACATCATCCACATGCTCCTGCTCGCCATCCTCATCTTTACCAATGGCAAAACCTTCAAAGACAAGCATCTCATTGGCCATAATGGGGTCATGTGTCTCAGCAATGTCTCCTTCTCCTGGCTGGCTCGCCGTGCTGGAGCGAAATGGCGTGCTTGACAGTGAGGGGCACAAGCTGAAGCTCGCATCGTCAGACAGGGAGGAGTCGGGCGAGGATGTAAGCATCTGACTAAACGATGGGTCGGTGACTGGTGTATCAGAGAGAGTGCGAGAAAGTAGGCGGGGCTTCACTGGTCGCTCAGGAGATTCAGATCTGAAATTAAATCAAAATTGAATAATGAATAAAACTGAAAGTGAATGTAACACCTTTTTTACCTGCAGGATGCGGTGTTGTCAAGTTGAGGGCGGCGCAGTGTGTGCAGTTCAGAAGGTGTCAGAAATACTGCTGTTGTGGTCATGCTGGAATGTGGCGTGGTCATAAATGAGCTCCTCCCGTTGTCTGGCTTCTTCTGTTCCTTACATAGGAGGGCAGGGCTTACTGAACAGTAGTTTAACTTGGTACATAAACACTGCTTGTCTGGTTCGGGTGTGTAAAACCTCACAGACAATCGACCAAGGGAAAGCAGACAATAGATTCAAACACAGAGCACTTAGTGAGTTCCTATGTGAGTATCTCTATGAGACAGATTACCTGTTGCCTGTACGTGTCCATTTCATGCACCATCACCTTCATTGTCAGCTCAGGAGACATCTGTGTGCTCACCATTCTGCAAACACACAAACACCTTACTCTAAACTCAATTTAATGATACAGAGTGTATGATTTGGTGGCGTCTAGTGGTGATGATCCATACTGCAACAAACTGAAGTCTGTATGGTTTGGGCTACTGTAGAATGATGGCAGCCTCCCATGTAGATATTAATAGCTTATTGTAAGGTTCTGAAATATATTACACACCGAAACATTACACACTGCATCTTTAATATAAAAACTTGGTGTACTGTACGTCACTATAGAAACAGCAAGGGGCAATTACTTCTTGATAATCTGAACCCTACAACTCCAAATGTCAAAACATCTCTGTTCTAATACGCTCTGTATCAGAGTATGACGTAGTGTGCATACTTCTCTGGGGAATATAGAACAGGGAGTACGAAACAGGAAGTAGGGATAATCTGTGAACCTGCCACGGTGGAGAATGCATCCTCCTAACACCAGGGGGCAGCGCTGACACGCCTGCAGGATTAAAGCAGCCTTCAGCAACAACAGAGGGTCAATCTGAGAAAGAGCAATAAGGACAAAGAGATAAAGTGTAAATTTATAAATATCTCAGATCAGACATATAGACGTTAAATATCCAAACAGGTGTCATCATAAACCTATTTGTTCATTCTAATTACGATTGATTTATTTCATCATTGTTCTCGGATTATAAATGCCTGATACATGTTAGGTACCTGAGCGTAGTCGATGGTTGCGAGGCAGGTGAAGATGTGGTGGAGCTCAGTGGTGCCACCCTGCAGGTGCGAGAGGTACCGGGCCCAGTGTAAAGCCAGATCCTCCTGCGGGTGGAGCTACAGCGGAAGCACAGAGAAATGGAACGGTCACACCTACTGCAGCTTTCTACACCACTGCACGGGGCGAGGCTAAACACGGTAAGGCGGAACTAATTTTCACTCTGACCGAAGGGATGGGAGGGGTGTTTATACCTGGTAACTCCGGCGGACAGAACCGTTATAGAAACAGAACAGATCAATCATCTGGTCCAGAAAATCGCTCACACTCACATCGGGGACATCACTGACACAACTCAGAGCCTGAGAGAAAAAGAAAGAGAGTGAGATCGAGAGATAAAGCATACACACACAGCCATGCCCACAGTCACAACCTCACCCATTACAACACACACCCAGAGGAAGTCGTCTCTCATGCGGATGGCGTACTTCGTCCTGCGCAACCGGAGCAGCCGGACAGGAGACGCCGAAATCTCTGACACGCAGCGACTCACACCAGCCAGCTGACCACACACCAACTCCTGCAGATCCAACGGAGTCTGGAACACACACACACACACACTTAGCGCTTTGTATGAGCAGACAAAAAAAAAAACACAGATAGACAGAGACAGACAGGTCTTACGTGTTCAGGGTAGTAATAACAGATTCCAGCGCGGGTCAGATCACCTTCCTCCCGAACTTTAGAGCGATCATACAGAAAAAAACAACTGCAGCTGAAAACATCACAAACACACACAGGCAGGATTATTATTAATATATACAGTATTAGTCAAATATAAAATACAGGTTTAAGTGCCATTACTGAAAGTTTTTTCTCTCTCCTAATGCACATGTAATCTCACCTTGAGCTCTCAGCGTGTTGTGTATCAGCCATCAGTGCTGAGTGACTCAGGAACACAATGCGGATTTAACCAGACCCTTATGAGAGGCACCCTTTCCTCCATCCATGCCCAAGAAGAGCAGAGACACTGCAAAGACACAAAACAATCATTACAGTGAATCGAGAGGCAAGCGCTCTTCTATTACACTGAAAATCTGCATATTTTAATCATCAGGTCGGGTCCTATAAGGCAAGATAATGACAAAAAGAACAGTATACAGGCATTAAAGTAAAAAAAAAATCAGATATAAACTAGTGAACTTCTGAATAAAATAAAACTAGGCACTCCCACACATAATACGACGTTACATTTACATACATCAGGCAGGTGTCTGCTTTTCTACATCAACAGATGGAAAATACGTCAGTGCAGTCAGTGTAAAACACTTCCTTGTTTACAGTCTCCTACATGAGTCACATGCAACTTTTCGCAGTACACTGGCGCCTCCCTGTGTAATGATTTATTACTCGTTTTTTCCTTTACAAAGATGATTGTAAAAATAAAAGCACATTTTGATGTGAAAAGATGTACATAATGTTTAAGACATTTTATATAATTAAGTTATATAAATATATATTATATTGGCCTCAAAAAGGTTCTGGACCACCATCCGATGCCTCACGAGGGGGAAGCAGTTCTCCACAAATACTGTTTACAGTAGAAGTGGGGAGCTGCTCACCTTGACTGGGGATGTTGTCGGGGGGTGGAAGAATACTTCAAGGACCTCCTCAATCCCACCAACACGCCATCTATGTAAGAGGAAGAGCCTTGGGGTCTGCCCATCACTTGGGCGGAGGTTGCCGAGGTAGTTAAAAAGCTCCTCGGTGGCTGGGCTTCGGGGGTGGATCTGCCCTGAAAACCTCAGAGCTTTGGGTTTTGCAGGACTGTTTTGGTTGACACATCTCTGCAACATCGCGTGGTCATCGGGGGTCATACCTCTGGAGTGGCAAACCGAGGTGGTAGTTCCCCTTTTTAAAAAAGGAGTCCAGAGAGTGTCTTCCAACTATCAGCCTACCCAGGATCCGACTGATGGTTGAACCTTGGATTCAGGCAATGTGGTTTTCATCCCGGCCACAGCACTCTTGACCAGCTGTACACATTCTATAGAATCCTGGAGGATCTGGCTTTGTGGAATTAGAGAAGGCTTTCGACGGTGTCCCCTGGGCTATCTTGTGGGGTGTGCTCCGTGAATATGGTATACCGGACCCGTTGCTATGGGCCGTTTGGTCTCTGTATTGCTGGAGCCAGAGCTTGGTCTGCATTAGTAACATGTCGAACCATGTTGTTTCCAATGAAAACCACTCCAATTCCAATTCCAATCCGCCAAGGCTGCCCTTTGTCACCGGTTCTGTTCATAATTTTTATGGACATAATTTCTGTGAGCAGCCAAGGAACTGAGGAGTTCTGATTTGGTGGCCATAGGTTCTCGTCTCTGCTTTTTGACGATGACTTTGTCCCTTTGGCTTCATCAAGCCGGGACCTTCATCAGCTGAGTGCGAAGTAGTCTGAGGCCATGGTTCTCAGTAGTGGTGAAGAGGGAGCTGAGCTGGAAGACAAAGCTCTTAATTTACCAGTGGATTTACGTTCCTACCCTCACGTATGGTAACGAGCTTTGGGTAGTGACCGAAAGAACAAGATCGTGAATACAAGCGGCTGAAATGAGCTTCCTTCACAGGGTGGCAGGGCTCTCCCTTAGAGAAGGGTGAGAAGCTCGGTCATCCAGGAGGAGCTCGGAGTAGAACCGCTGCTCCTCCGCGTTGAGAGGAGCCAGTTGAGGTGGTTCGGGCATCTGATTAGAATGCCTCCCGAA
>JAOUQZ010000034.1:344908-352408 GCA_028564935.1 Neosilurus hyrtlii
TATCCTGAAAGATGATGAGTTCACTTTTTCTTAAAATTTTTGAGGCTAAAGGCATTCTCCCAAAGACGTTCTCTGATGCAGGATGAAGAGGATAAGCTCTTCCAGAACAGTGAGTCTGTTTGTATAATCCAGTGAGGAAAGCATTTATGTCACTGGAGGTCATTTTTTTTAAGGGAGTTTTCATTCCTTTAGTTTAGGAAAAATTTTCTTGACTCTTCCTTGCAACATTACCAGAGTTGCTTTCACTTTCTCCAAAGTTCAGGATCGTAGAGTTCATTCTCTTAATGCTCATCAAACCAGCAGTTGTCTTTTTTTGAAGAAGCAAGAAAAATGAGAAAAAAATTACTTACTTTGAAACTTCCTTTGTATGCTGGCGACCAGACAAAAAAAAAGTATTGACTGGTCTGTACCGGGAAATTCTGGACCTCTCAACAGCTAATCAAATTGCGCGTACTGTGATTTCCATATAATAATATGTGACCTGCTCCAGCATAATGTGGATTAAGGAGGAAATTTTACATACAGAGAGCTTCCTATATTTGGAAAGAGAACTGAATTTGCTTCAAAATGAGGTATAATACATGATTATTGCGTGAAAGTTGACTGAGTTGCATCACTTTGTATGTCGCTAATCAGAAAATGCTACTTTTGAGAAAATAGCAATTACAGATAAAGAACCAGTTTCTGAATGTCCGCATCTGAAACTCACTAACATCCATACACTAAATGAATCCAGCTCTCCACCAATCAGCGCCATCGTACTAGTGTCTTTCTAGCAACATCGGAGTTCTGTTTACACAGAGTCATGTCTGTTTTGAGGCTTCTCAGTGGTTTAGTGTTATATGATTTGGGGAATCCTTCTGGGATTCAGGTAGTGAATATAGATAATAAGGAAATACCCTGAGCAACCACAAAAGCCGTTTGAAAATCGCCAAAATAAGTAGATCTTTAATTGTTTTACAACAACTTAGACATGGAACCCTTTCTTTAAGAAGTATTTTAGTGTAGATAAATTGTGTTTATAGATATTTGAACTTGGTCATGTTGAAGATTATGCCTTGAAAGATGTATTTTTGGCGATATCGCACTTTTATCCTGATTCACCATTTTAACCGTACTTTGGCTCTTACTTAAAACACAACCTTGCAATGTAATCCATATTATACTGGAGCGGGTCACATGTGTTAAATTTTACAAGATTATCAACAGGAAAACGGCGGCATGGTAATGTAGTGGTCTGCACGTTCGCCTAACAGCAAGAAGGTCCTGGGTTCGTTTCTCAGACTCAGGCGTTTCTGTGTGGAGCACATCCCAGTGTTGTGTGGGTGAAAGGTTGTGTGGGTGAAAGGTTGTGTGTGCGTTGCCCTGCAATAGTCTGGCGAGCTATTCAGGGTGTACCCCGCCTTCGCACAATGTTGGCCGAGTTAGGCTCCAGCCTCCTCTCCACCCTAATAGGAGTAAATGGTTCAGCAAGTGAGTGAGGGGTTGAGTAAGTGAACAAGCTTTGTATTCTTTTAAATTTAAACCTAAATCTATTGTACATAAACGTATTAAAATACAATAAAGGAAGAACCTTTGTAAAGCAATGTACTCTGGAGATGCTTCTAATGCTCAGCTGAAACTTCCACAGGAACCATAAGTCTGTAATCCTACCCAAAGACGTAATTGTGAAGGAGAATGATGAGAACCCTGAGGATTCCCCGTGCTACTCATCACACACATTTCTGCAGCTTCACATATTACGATTTCCTCATCACATAGTCTGAGATTATACAGACACACACCTGCTTTTAACCTTTTCCTCCATTACACTGGGTATAATTACATATATTAACCCGAATTTTAACCAAACATCATTAACAGAAATTCCTAGCAGGCATCTTATCCTGCACCTTTATGACTCTACACAACACCTAAACTTATACGGCTGTCACAGATTTCAACACACCTCACTCCCGAAGCATCCTAATAGTGTCGGAGGAAATATAACGGTCGTTCGTTTTCGCCTCGACTGTCAGAGAAAGAAAGCCGTCGATAGCGTGTGCTGTCAGTCGTCACGTTTATTGGAAGAGATGCTGTTTCTGCCTGATTTCATTCATTCATCTATTAGCGACCTGCGGTGCCATCAGTGCTTCAGTCCTCAGTACCTGATTTCAGATGCACAGGATGACAAGTCTGAACTGTCTGATATTTAAATTAATGTTTTTTTACCAAAAAAACCCATAAAACATTAGATTTAGCACGAGAAAAGATTTTAAATGTAGTCAAATGTGTCCATTATTTCCATTTACAATTAAAGTGATTTATTTCTATTTCAAATTTCTATTTAAGATAGATATGGTGTGGGGGCAGCCGTAGCCTAATGATTAGAGAAGTGCCTTTGGGACCAAAAGGATAAATGTGTGGTGGTGGTGGGGTGGAGTGAGCTGCACCATCCCTTCCTTCACTTTCATGGCTAAAGTGCCCTTGAGCAAGGCACCTAACCCCCAACTGCTCTCTGGGCACCTCAATGTGTGTGGCAGCCCACTGTTCCGAGTGTGCGTCCTCACTATTTACATGTGTGTGCTCACATTGGATTGGGTTAAATGCAGAGGCAATAATTTCTTTTGCAGGATTAATACAGTAAAAAAATATCATATATCAAATAGTTATACATCAAATATACAGAAAAAGAGAAGCAATGGTACATCAATACTTATTTATTCATTTTCTAAATCACTTGATCCTGGATCCTTGATTAGGGTCACAGGAAGGCTGGTCCCATCTCAGTTGACTCTGGGCGAGGTCAGAGTACACCCTGGACAGCTCGCCAGTCCATCGCAGGGCCAACACTCACACAACCACTCATGCAACTCCACACAGAAATGCCCGCACTGGGAATCGTACCCTGGTCTTCTTGCTGTGAGGCGGACATGCTAACCAATACGCCACCGTGCCGCCCAACTAGATGTGTTTATCTCCAAAACAGCAGGTCTTGTGTGGTGTTCCTGGTATTCAGTGGTAAGTACCTACCAAAGGTGGTCCAAGGAAGGAAACCAATGAACTGGTGAGTGTTACGGGTGCCCAAGGAATGCGTGTGATGTGCTCGAAGACGTGCAGTCCTTCCTATTCCTGGGATACACTCCGGATGAGCCTTGACCCAGAATAAAGTGCTTACTGAAGATGAAGGAAATCACCGACTGAAGAACAGACACAGCTGTATGTGGGTCTTCACTTGGGGGATTATTAAACTTTATTGTTTTTTATTTGCTTTATTGTAATGTGGTCTATTATCCACGATAAAAATACCTTAAAATGCAAATGGTTATAACACACACACACACACACACACACACACACACACACACACACACATATGCAGAGCTCTTGGTTTTGGTTTGACCGTATTGTCCAGACCTGAGGGAGGGAAAAAGAGACTGAGACGGAGAAAAACTGCTCTTTTGTGGTTTGTGGAATTTGTGGTATTGTTTATATAATCCTCATCTCCATAACTGCTCATGAGTGCCGCTTCTCTTCAAAGGAACTCTCTCCTTCCTCCCTCTCTCTCTCTCTCTCTCTCACACACACTCTCTCTCTTTTTTGTTTCTATCCCTCTTTCTCTCTCTTGCACTTTCACACGCACACACTCTCTCTCTCTTTTTCATTTATGTCCCTCTCATTCTCTCTGTCTCGCACTGTCACTCTCTCTCTCTCTCTCTTTTCTATCTCTCTCTCCTTTTTTCTCTCTCTCTTTCTATTTCTCTCTTTCTCTGTCGCACTTTCTCTCTCACACACACACACACACACACACATTCCCTCACACTCTCTCTCTTTCTTTTCTATCTCTCACTCTCTTTCACTCTCTCTCCTTTTCTCTCTCACTCTCTCTTCTATCCCTCTCACACACTCTTTCTCACTTACTCTCTTTCTGTTCTCTCTCACACTCTCTCTCTTTCTTTTCTATCTCTCACTCTCTTTCACTCTCTCTCTCTCTCTCTCCTTTTCTTTCACTCTCTCTTCTATCCCTCTCACACACTCTCTCTCTCACTCTTCCTGCTCTCGCTCTTCTATCTCTCACACACATACACTCTCTTTCTCTTTCTCTCTCTCTATCTCTCTTTCTGTAAGTCTCTCTCTCTCTTCTATCTCTCTTTCTTACTCTCTCTCTTTCTTTTCTATTTCTCACTTTCCTTCACTCTCTCCTTTTCTCTTCACTCTCTCTTCTATCACTCACACACACTCTCTCTGTCACTCACTCTCTCTCTTCCTGCTCTCTCTCTCTTTACTCTCTCACACACACACACCCCCCCCCACCTACACACACACACACACACACACACACACACACAAAGGTTGTTTGCAGATGAGAAATTCCAGGCTCATGTGTAACAGCAGAGCCCTAAGGTAACACAGGACCCCTTCTGTTCACCGTCTCCTCTAATGTAATTACACGTCTCCCCACTACAACTCCACTACTCTCTACATTTTTCACTCTGACGTCAGTTGTTGTTTTTTTTTTCTTCTCTCAGACACACAGAACTTTCTCTGCATGGTTTTTAATACGTCCATGTAGGACGCCTTTTGTTGCATTTCTATAGCACGTAGGAGAAAAAAAAGCAGGAACTGGGATATAAAGGAGCTTTCAATCTTGTGTGCTTTTAATGCTGACGCTGCCTGTGGAGCTCGCTTGAGTTTCATGCAAAACAGCAATATAGTCATGTGGGAAAGAATCTGAATCTGTGGCTCCATTTCAGTTCTGTACTGTATTGGTAATTGGACTGTTCGTATGTGAGCTGAGACAGAAGACAGAAATGTATATTTAAAAAAAAGAAGAAGAAGAAATGAGTCTGTAGTGAATTTGGCAGCATTAACGGAGCAATAGGAGGAGGAGGAGAAGGAGGAGGAATGGGATTTGCTTGAAAAAGAACAGGGTGGAGTGGTTTTATGGAGCAGCATATGGGTTTTGGATTGGCACAGCCAAATATGACACATTATAACTGAATCCTTTAACTCGGGAGAAGGAACGTTTCTTTTCTTTTGTTTTAAACGTCTAGTCTGAATGATGATGTGTGATGGTGTGGGAAAAAAAAAAAAGCCAAGAGCATGATTAGCTTGAGCAAAGGCAAGTCTGTGAACCCTGGTTGCAGTAGGATGTATATTTAAAGAAAGAAACTTTGCTTTAACTATGCTGTAGCTTTGAAGAGGCGATTTGTAACCATTTCAGAAAAATTAATGATGAGTAACATCTGGACTTTTGTGTTATCCTTCAAAAACTGTCTCATATGGACTTTTTATTATTATTTTTTTTTACTTCCTACGTGATCACATCACATTCTTAGACGTCTCTTTGAGTTTCCTATCACATAATGCTTCCACGGCAGCACGTAGTAGTGTCATAGGCATAGTGGTAGGCGTAGTGGTTAGCGCGTCCGCCTCACAGCGAGGAGGTCCTTGGGCTCGGCGAGGGCGTTTCTGTGTGGAGTTTGCATGTTCTATCTGTACTTGTGTTGGTTTCCCTCGAGTACACCGGTTTCCTCCTTACAGTCCAAAGGCGTGCACAGTAGGCTAACTGACTGTTCCAAATTGCCCCTCGGTGTGAGTATGACTGAACGGTTGTGTGTGTTTTGGCCCTGCAGTGTTCAAACTACAAGCAGTGTGTAAAGCTCTGCAGGTGGCATGTGATGTAATCTGTGATATCATCACAGAGTGCGTAGGTCACGTGACACACTGGCAGGTCTTTGTGACAAAAAGACAGAGGGACACGGAGTCTGGCCCATGAGTTGGACATCCCACAACACCCATTCACACACTTTCGCACCTAGGGGCAATTAAGTGTAGTTACATTTACGCCCCTTATGCACTTACATTTAGCATTTTTTAATACAATTGGGCAATTAAGGGACCAACCGTGGCAGTTTGGTGGTACTTGGTGGCAACCTTTGGAACCACTGAGCCATGACTGCCCTAGCTAGTTGACCAGTTTCAAGAAAACAGAGCATCCAGAGGAAACCCATGCAAACTCCACATGGAAAGGCCTCCACTAGTCATAAGATTCGAACCCAGAACCTTCTTGCTGGTCCACCATGCTGGACCAACTTAAAGATAAAAAGGTCTGAGAATGCACTGACTGGGAGACTCCTTCTATAAATATCAAAGAAATGTCTTCTAATGAAAAAGTTTCATTTTCACTGTTTAGTAAATAACACCCCGTTCTTGCCTTCTGTTTATTGATAAACTTAATATACGCTTCCTACAGATGAAAAGGTAACATATTAACACGAGTATCTTAATAAAGACCTACTTACACAACATTCATTCATTCATCTATTTACATGAACTGC
Source organism: Neosilurus hyrtlii (assembly GCA_028564935.1). Taxonomy (NCBI): domain Eukaryota; kingdom Metazoa; phylum Chordata; class Actinopteri; order Siluriformes; family Plotosidae; genus Neosilurus; species Neosilurus hyrtlii. The sequence continues at coordinate 351,229 of JAOUQZ010000034.1, forward strand.
TAAGGGTGTGATAGAGATGCGATAGAAAAAGCAACTGACGGCATTTTTTTTTTTTGGTGATTTTTTTATTCTATTATTTTGAAATTTGAGTCAAGATGTTTTGTGACTCCACATGCAAGCAAATATTCTGCGACGTAAATATGTACATAGTGCAAAAGTCAAGAGAAAGCCATGCAACAATTCATGACTGATTTGCAAGTAATTTGCGATTGGTTTGTGGATGTTTTGGCGAAAAACATCAGTTACTTTTTGTTCGCAATTTTTTTTTCAAACCATTCATTTTTTTGTTGCCGCATTAATAGCGTGAACACAATGTGATACAAATACAAATGATATCAAAATATACAGAATATGGCCAGCAGGTTTTAAACTTTCCATGCTGATGTGTACAACTTGTCTTTTTTCCTTGCAAACAAAAAACAAATAATTGATGACTTTGCGACCTTCTCATGACTCTTTGTCAAAAGTTTGAGATACTTGCTTTGCGACATTCGCAGCAATTTCAAACGTTTGAAATTTCTTGCGATAAATTCACGAACCAGGCGACCAAAATGCGATGCCGAAAATGTCTCAAGACAAATTTGAGAATGAAAAGCGACAGCTCTGAGTTGCTATTCGCACCAGTCTTTTTTTTTTATCGCACCTCTAGTGTGATCACCCCCTTAGTGACCGCCCTCAACTGACACTGGGCGAAGATGAAGTAGACCTTGAAGAGCTCAGCAGACCATCACAGGGCCAACACACGCACAACCATTCACACTCCACACAAACCAAGACAGGACACCCCACATGAAATCATGCCTTCTTTCTCTGAGGCAGGCATGCTATGCCACCGTGTTGCCTGACTGACCAATCAGAATAAACTACTCATCAGTATCATGTTTATTAATGAAAATACTGTGGTTTCACAGGGTTTAGAATACTGTGCATGAGCGAAGAAGGTCTCCTCTGAAAAGTGCACATTTGTTCTGAAGATTTTTAAGCCTCATTAAAATCCCAGGATCACATGCTGAAGTTTGATGGTTCAGGAGGAATAGCATGGAAAGCTATCTGTAAGAAAATTATTGAAGCCTCATCTGCTATTGCATACATAATTCCCCCAGTGCAATAGCAGACTCCGCACCAGTGCCAGAGTGAGACAGCGAGGGAGGACGAGAGACTGTTTTATGACACACCACTC
>JAOUQZ010000034.1:354908-362281 GCA_028564935.1 Neosilurus hyrtlii
TTTCCTCCCTTTCTTAAGCCCCTTTGGTCCAAACACACCTCCACACACACACACACACACCTTTCTCATTTAAACTCTATTTTTCTCATTTAAACTCTAAAAGTTTATTAATAGGTGACAGACATTTCACCATAAATCACTTCTGACTTAATTTCCTCCATATAATGTAATATATATATTTTTTTAAATATTAGATATTAATACTATGGGTCATATTATTACTCTACAATAATTTATTACTCCCTCCCTTTCTTTCTCTCTGTCCCACACTCACCTTCCCAAATTGGTCGAAGTACTGCTTTACGTCATCGATTGTTGTGTTCACCGATAATCCACCCACAAAGATCTTCTTCGTCCTCGTCACCAGCTGAAAAAAAGCAAAACAAACACGGGCCGGTGAGGGAACGCTAACCGGAATACCGAGCGGAATTAAATGGGAATGTCTGATTATATTTGATTAATTATGCATAAAGAATGAAATTACACCGGAACTCTCACTGTAGTGCGCACGATGTACGAGTAAAGTTCATTCTATTACGCAGACGGATTAACTCACCTTCGGCTGAGCTCGGCGTGGGAACGCCACTTTTGGATCGATCTAAAGAAAGAGTGAAGAAAAAAAGAAATAAAGAATTAACAAAACAAGAACATTCCAGACTATATTCCCGATTACTCTCTAACTCAACATCACAAGGTTTCTGCGCTAACTTGTTTTTATGGGGGAAAAAATTTATGTTAAAAACAGAAAGCTAATTACTGTTACAAAAAAGTTTTGTGTGGATAAAACTTAGTATACAGAATTGCTATGCTAACATGTAAGCTAACTTTAGACAGCCTAAGGTGAGGTACTATTTTATCATGCTGGTTAGTAAAATATTAAACACTGACTAGCATGCTAACACATGCTAGTGTGCTTACTAATATGGACCTGCAAATCTAGGTAGCTAAAAATCTTTTGCTAAATAGCATGTAGCTCTGTACTACACAGTGAGGCATTAATTAGTCATTCAGGATATAACCAACATGGCGTGTGATTGGCTGTTGGTTTTGATGACATCACTTCCAGAAGACAGTTTCACAGCTTCTGTTCGAAATTTCCTCAGTGTTTAAAAAATAAATACAAATCAAAACAAAATTAAAAAGAAAGTCAGACTGAGACTATAAGGAAGAGAAAGAGTGAAAGAAAGGAGGGGAGGAAGAAGTGAGGTGAAAGAAAGAATCAGTACGAATAGGCACACTGAAAAAACGTTAAGGGAAGAAAAATAAATGGGTGGGAGAGAAAAATAAAGAGAATGAGGAGAAGAAAGAGTGAGAGCAGTTGTTAGTGATGGAGAGAAAGAAAGAAAAAAGAAAGAGAAACAGAAAAAAGGGTGATTTAATAAATGAAAGATGGAAAGAGAGAGGAGTGAAAGATGAGAGAGAGAACACGTGAGAAAGTAAAAGAATAAAAGAGAGGGGATAAAGAAGCTGAAAGAGTGAGTTAGAGAGAGGGATAGAGAGAAAGAGAGAGAGAGAGAGAGGGAGAAAGAGAGAGAGAGAGAGAGAGAAAGAGAGAGAGACAGGAATGAGGGAGAGTTTCTGTGTGAACAGACGAGGACAAAGAGGACGAGGGAGTAGAAAAAGTTCTCTGGTTACCAGGAGAGAATAAAAGACGAGGAGAAAGAAAAGAGAGCGAGAGAGCGGTGGGACTCTGGGGGCTGCCAGTCCCATCTGTCACTGAGTGGAGGAGTGGGGTCACACACACACACACACACACACACACACACACACACACACACACACACACACACCTCGCATAATAACACAACATAGAGAAGAAAAAGAGAAAGAAAAAAGGGAAAAGAAGGAACTGGCGACCCACATACCATGCTAAAACACCACGCTAACACACACCATGCTCACACACACACACACACACACACATACACACGCTAACACACACCAAGTTAACACACCATGCTAACACACCACTCTAACACACAACACACTAACAGACATGCTAACACAAACCACACTAATACATACACGCTAACACATACACGCGCTAACACACATGCTAACAGAAAGCCCACCATCATTTACTCCTTTCTCTTTCCTTCTTTTAGGTTTCAATTTCTTCCCATGAAAATCACTCCAGAATATTTTCCAGATCCATAAATATACTTTATTTTGTGTTTAAATTTCAGAATCTTCACTCAGGTGACCTCACTGGCTCTAATGCTAATCAGGCTAACAATCTTACAGCAACTACCTAGCTTGTTCCCATTAGCCTGACTATTTTCTATAACAAAAAACTTTCAAAAAAGTTTCATCAAACCAATTTTATGTCATCTAAAAATTTCAAAATCTCTTCTGAGAACATGCTGGATTTAATGCTAATCCTGCTACTAAACTGCAGAATTTATAGATTCAACTGTAGCATGAAATCTATCATGAAATCAAACTAGCTAGTTTGCACTAATCTGGTTGAAACGATTAATCTCTAAATAGAAATCTGCTCAGCTAGAACATTTATAAAGCAAGAAAGTAAACCTGACTAGCTAAACACCACGGAGCAGCTAAATATAACTAGCTAAAATAGTTTGTTATTGCGTTATATAAATAAAGTTGCGTTTCACTGAGAGGAGCTTAACACCTACAGAGCTCAGCAAAATGCTGTTTACAATCACAGTTTATGATGTGATCATGTTAATTTATTTGTGGAAAAAAATAGAAACAAATACATTCCTGAAACCCCATGTTTAATGCTGCCTTCAGTTTATTTACAAAAGGACATCGAAGATCATTTTATCTTGAATGCTTCATCTAGGGGCAGAGCTTAAGTTCAATTATAAAATGCAATCATATAACATCATCACAATAGATTACCTGACAATTTCTAGCATGCTAGCAATCTCTGGCTAGCTGTTTTATATCATATATTATCTGATAAAGAAAGAGAGTAATGGGCTAGCATAACTACTGTGACAATTAAAAACCTTTATAATTCAAGCAGTATCTCAGGCTAAAAAAGTGAAACACATGAACAGTGGTGATGTCACACAATCCATTTTATGATTGGATGATCGATTTTAATTTAAGCTCCGCCCATTGCATTGTGTTAACACCCAATGTCCGCACATTTGTCAGATTACAGAAACACACCTATGTGCAGGAAAATCAAACCAGTCAATCAAGACCAATATACTACACTACTTACAAACATGCTAAATATTTAAAATATACTAAATTAATACAGAAGTCCAGAAAAGACAGGCATTATATCATCATCATCATCATCATCATCATCAGTGTGATTATTGATATTCCAACTTTCAGTTCTGTTATCACAAGAATAAAACTCGATTCACGCATTTCTCATGAATCAGAAATCTTACCAGTGAGTTTGCTAAAGCTATCTCTTTACATTCTTCTACGTTTAGCGTAGCACAATTTTAAACAAAAATCTACAAAGCACATAAACAAGCGTAACAATTTGTGCGAGTGAAGTAGCCAATGATATATGAAGTGATTTAGCCTCACACTGAAAGTTTTTCTTATTGATTCGCAATATAAAAATAATTTAGTTGAATGAAAGTATCCAAGTTTTATGCTATCTAGGTAATTACAGCTAGCTAACTAGTTTTACATACTTATTTAGCCTTACATAAAAAAAAGTGTGATAAAAGTAATTTGATCAAAAGCATCAATGCTAATTGTAGTTTTATTGATTTGGCCTTACAGATCATGTGTGAGGGAAGTAAATGGACAGTACGCTAACTACTCCGTGCTACTATTTTGGATAATTCTGAGATATTTTTATTAGCACTTGATCTAGTCTTGAAGTGATCTAGAATAAAAAGCTTGAGATAACAGAACAGAAAATATAAACAACAGTCTGAATGCACATCATGCCTGGACTTGTGTAATATTAGTCTAGAAACTTCTCTAGTTGAGCGCTAGGTACCCAGGTCTACTCTAAGTCATGCTGTACTGAGGTTAAAGGGCGAGAAGACGGTAAAGGCAGCACAGCGCTAGTAGATTAGTCTCAGTCTTCAGAGCAAAGCTACGCTAAAAGAGCTAGTACCTCCCGACACTACAACCACAACGGCTCCATCCCAAACCAGCGCTCTCATCTACAGAACAGAGTGAAGACGCTAGGCTAAGTCCGCACAGAGCAAATCAGATGCTATGGTTTTAGGACTAAAGTCTCTAATCTAGGCTGGACATAATCACCTCGAGTCAAGCCTGAAGTCCCAACACTCCTGTGCACGGTCAGAGACACACACACACACACACACACACACACACACGGATAAATAACAATCAACACACAGCAGGTGACACAGAAGTAAAGTAAACACGCAAAAAGTCAAGGGTCATTCATTTCTTTAAAAAAGGGAAAATAAAAAAAAATTCTAATAAATGCATAAAATATTTAATTTATTAAAATCAGCTGGTAAATAAAAGTTTATTTATTTTTGACTTATTAGCATTCAAATTAAAAAAATATATAAAAAGTTAATTTATTCCAGCACGGTGAGTTTCTTTTTTTAAGTAATAAAAGTGAAAATAATAAATAAATAAATAGATAAAAATAATAATGACAATAATAATAAAGCCATTAAACAATAAAATATAAAAAGAAATACAAAATTTAAAAGAAATACATTAATAAATAGTACATACACAAAAAAACACACAATTTATTTTAATTTCAAATAAATAAATTATATTTCCCCCATTTAATATTGTATCGTCTACAATGACAGGGAACAAGCTACAAAACACAGGAGCATGTTTACATACTGATCGGGAAGGGAGATGAAGGAAGAGGTAGAGGTAAACTGTGGAACAGATGAAGAAATGAATAGATGAAGAGATGGATGAATGAAGAGACAGATGAAGAGATGGATGAATGAAAAAAATGGATGGATGAAGAGACGGATGGATGAAGAGATGAATGAATGAAGAGATGAATGAAGAGATGGATGAAGAGATGGATGAATGAAAAGAAAGATGGATGAAGAGACGGATGGATGAAGTGATGAATGAATGAAGAGACTGATGGATGAAGAGATAGATAAAGAGATGGATGAATGAACAGATGAATGAAGAGATGAATGGATGAAGAGATGAATGAACAGATGAATGAAGAGATGAATGGATGAAGAGATGAATGAAGAGATGAATGAAGAGATGAATGGATGAAGAGATGAAAGAAGTGAATATTATATTGTAGTAAAATCCGTGTCGCTGATTGAAGTGCAGCCAAAAGCTGTTGACTTTACTTCAGTATAAACTAATGGAGATTATACACAACGTGTGTGTGTGTGTGTGTGTGTGTGTGTGTGTGTGTGTGTGTGTGTGTGTGTGTGTGTGTATGTTTAGTGTGTTTAAGAGGCTATGGTGGTGTGAAGCGGACTGTGTTTCCCTTCACACCATGAATAAGAATCCTCTGTGATTTGAGCAAAACACACACACACACACACACACACACGTACACACTCACCCTGATAGTAAAAACGAATTATGCATTAGTGCGTGCGTGCGTGTGTGTGTGTGTGTTTGTGATCCATAGCACAGGATGTTGAAAAGTATTAAAACATTCCAAACTCCAAGCTCAGTAAAGACACACACACACACACACACACACACACACACAGATCTACAGCTGGACATGAACACTTGTGTCAATCCTGTTTACACAAATCTGATTAGCGCTAATGCTAATGTCTCGTTCCATCTGTCTCTCTCCCTGGCTGTCTCTCCATTTGCTGTCTGTCTCTCTGTTACTGTTTTTCTATCGCTTACTAGCTGTCTCTCTTACTTACTGTCTCTCTGTCAGTCACTCAGTTTCTCTCTCTCTCTTACACACACACTTATTCTCTCTCTGTCTCTCTCTCTCTCACACACTTACTGTTTATACCTCTCTTTATCTCTCTCTCTCTCTCACACTTACTGTTTCTACCTCTCTCTATCTCTCTCTCTCTCTCTTACACACACTTACAGTGTCTCTCTCTCTCTCCCTCTCACACACACACTTACTGTTCGTCCCTCACTTATTGTCTTTCTTACTTGCTGTCCCTCTCTCACCTAATGTCTCTCTTTCACTTGTGTTTTCTCCACAACTTTATTTTCCTGTCTTCCTATCCGTGCGTCCCCTTCGATCTCCCACTCTCGCTCTGTTCGTCTCTCCGTTCTTTTCCAAGTCTGCTTTTAATCTCTCTTTTCCATTCTTTTTGTTGAGTCTCGCTTTTTTCAAGTCTCAATCTTTTTACTTTCTCTCTTCAATTGCTCATTAATTTATTCTATTCTCCATGTTCTCTCACTCCTCCATGGTTCCACCATGTTTCCTTGTTCCCTCACTTTTCCAACTTCCTTTTCCAACACATTCGTTCCCTTGTTCTTCATGTTCTCTCTCTCTCTCTTCACCACGTTCCCTCATTCACTAGTCTCTCCATTCGTGTTCTTACACAGAAAGATTATCTGAGTGTTTTCAGGAATGTGATCCCGGAGAGCGGTTCAAATAGGTCAGCAGGACACACTCACACTCACACACACACACACACACACACACACACACACACAACCTGTCTGTTTGTCTGAAGGGAAATGCATATGAGAAGCTTATACCTGTATTCTTTTTAACATACAGAACACCTTAACACCACACACACACACACACACACACACACACACACACACACACACACACACACACACACACACTTGCTCTGATGTTTACAGGAAGAGATGAGAAAGTTTTTCTCCCTCTCATCCCCCGCTCCCTCCCTCTCTCCCTCCCTGTATTCGACCCCCTGGGGGAGCGACTCCATGGTCACCGAGGCAACCAACGGGCGCCATTGTCCCAGGCTGACAAAAGCTCCTGCATACACACACCCACTTACACACACACTCACACAGCCTTAGAAACACACACACACACTTTAAATTCAGTTTGAAAACTTTGAACTGCCCGAACACGTTGATTTTGCGACAGAACCGAGAATCACATCCTTCTTCGGGAAACATCATCAAATCAATCTTGCTGAAAGTGGACAAATATCCCGTGTGGGGTTTGGGGTTACCATAGCGATCACAACTCTTCCCTGACAACGTCACAGAGGGAGGGGAATGCTGCCTTTCTCTCTCTCTCTCTCTCTCGCCCGCTGTCTCCACACCAGGCCAAATCTGGGCCTAATTGATTTTGACTTCGAGTAGCACTAAGAGCTTTCACACAATTCATACAACATGCTCGTCCTTTCTAGAATATTCACTATAACAGATTATCCAAAGGTCTGAACTATTATCTCTTGCCCAGAGAGAGAGAGAGAGAGAGAGAGAGAGAGAGAGAGAGAGAGAGAGAGAGAGAGAGAGAGAGAGAGAGAGAG
>JAOUQZ010000034.1:427140-437140 GCA_028564935.1 Neosilurus hyrtlii
TATTATGTAAAGCTGCTTTGTGACAATGTCAATTGTAAAAAGCGCTATACAAATAAAAGTGACTTGACTTGACTTGAATATTTTAGCATGACAGAGGGGCTCAAAGGAGGGATCGATGAGCGGGAGTGGAGACTTGTTCTTCACCGTGATAGCGTTGAGCCCCCTATAATCTATGCAGGGGCATAGAGAGGAGTCCTTCTACTTCACAAAGAAAAACCCCACCCATAGGTCATATGAGCCCCGTAGCAAAGGAGTCCTTAATGTACACCTCTTTCTCCGAATGGGACAGATTGTACAAGCGGGTAGGGGGGCCCCAGGGAGCAGGTCGATGGCACAGTCATAAGGGCGGTGGGGGGGTAAGGATAGTGCCTGGTCCTTGCTGATGACCGAGGCGAGGTCGTGGTACACAAGAGGTATCCTAGACAGGTCAGGCAGTACTGGTGGCGGGTGAGGACCTCCTGAGGGAGGGAGGGCCAACAGGAGACATTGAGAGTGGCAGTGAAGGCTCCAGCTGATGATCGTGGCGTTCCTCCAATCAAGGTGGGGGTTATGTCTTTGGAGCCAGGGATATCCGAGGACCAGTGGTGAGGTAGGTGAATGGATAACGAATAACTGAATGGTCTCTCAGTGATTTCAAGAGATGATGAGAGTGACAGGAGCAGTTAACCAGGGAAATGAGGTGACCATCCAGAGCATAAACTTTCTTAGGGGAGGCGAGAGGCTCGAGAGGTAATTAGAGTTCTTTACTAACTGCTTCGTGGATGAAGTTATCATCGGCCCCCAAGTCGATCAGTACGTGAATGGGGGCAGTATGGTGACCTCAGAGGAGCCTGGCAGGAAAAGACATGCGAGGGGGAGAGCTTGGGAGAGAAGAGGTTTGGCTCATCATTGTGCTATCTGTCAATGATGAGCCTTCTGGATGGGCAGGAGGCAATGAAGTGTCCAGGTAGACCACAGTAAATACACAGTCTGTTTGTCACCCTTCGACGGATATGAACGAAGGGCTCCTTGTGTGAGAGAGAAGGAGAAGGGAGAGCAGGCTTGGGAGGGTTACTCACCGATGGGTTAGGACTGGAGGGTTGGGGCTGGTAAGTTGCCTGGTAAGTCTGGGAGGCAATAAGCGCAACCTGTTGGTGCAGGTGCTGAAGGGACTCCATAATACCATGTAGCATCTTATCGTGCCGTTCGATGAGAATCCCCTGGGTTGACAGGGCCGCCTTAACCAGATCTGGATCTGCTGGGTCCATGCTGGCCAGAGTATTCTGTTATGGTTTGTAACCAGATGTGAGGTTATGTCCACGTAGAAGAGATGGGAGGGAAGCGCTGGGGCTCGAGTAGGCACTGGAAAGAAGCACAAAACAACAGTTGTTAACAATGGGACTGACAACAACTCAAACTCGAGTAGTCACAAACGTTTACTAGCGAACTGGCCGAGATACCGCGTAAGCTGCGAGAATACTCTGGCGCCGAAGAAGCCTCTCAACAGTGCTTAAATGCCGGTGGTGATTGCCGTAGATCCGGAACAAGTGTGTAGGTGTGGGTGGAGCCCCTAGCTGCCGGAAACCGCCCCATCTCTGAGAAAACAAACACAAAAGAGACGCCATGCGAGAAAACATAGGCAACACCAATGTACCCGTGAATGCATTCACCATATATACTTTTTTATTCTTTATTTCCTTCCACCACCACCTTTTTAAAATAATAATCATCACTTTTAAAGTGTGTGTGTGTGTTTCAGTATTGATTGGTTTCGTTAAATGCCTCGGTGCACATCGTTCAGTAAACAAACCAGAGCGGAGTTCTCTCATGCTGCTGTAATTGCGTATTAATGCGTCGCACTTCATAAAAAAATCTCTCATAAAAACATTGCCATGGCAACAGGCCTCATGTTTATGACAGAAGGACGTTTTGTGCTTTGTTTAGGAGTGCGATTAAAGACTCTTGTCATTTTTAATATCATAATAATGGCCGATCTCAGAGCTTGTGCACTTTGTGAGAAGACGCATGACGGCGTTTTACTGTCCTTCTCCATTCCATCACGTTCCGAGTTCATTCTTTTTATTGACTTTGAGCCAGTGATTTTTTAATGGTGTGAAGATATAAAAGGAGCCCTGGTGGTGTATTACTCACAGTTTGGAAAGGGATTGATGGAAATTTGGAGCTCTGTGTGCAATCATGTGCAGAACAAAAAGCTGCTGAAACAACATGGAGCTGAAATGATTTAGTTTCTCTGGTTGCTCAGTTCTAATGCTGTATTAAAGTGACAGATTGGAGGGAAAATGAAATATCCGCAGTGTCGTGCATCCTGAAAAGATGTGTTACTGTAAAACACCGAGCGATGGGACAGCGTAATTAAGCAGAGTTGCCATTATCATCTGAAGCTCTTTTATTCCTCTTAGAGCACAGCCATAACATCAGACTTTTTATCCTCTAATAATTACAATATATTTACTTCCTGTTCTCACTTTGTTTAGCAATTTGTGCTATAGAAATGATAATGATGCAGAAGCACAGACTGTCAGAGCCAGATTTATTGTAAATAAATCAACACCTTCTGACCAATCACAATCCAGAACTGAATGGACTCACATTTTATTCGGGATTAACCCTTAACGTAACTTTAATTTAGAGTAGTGTCGACGAAAGTGATACTGAACGCCTAAATATATAACTGTACCATCATGGTCCTCACACATCCATGTGTCATTTACGTTCACATCGATGCTAAGTCATACATCCACTTGAGGGCGGAGTCAAATGTTTCTGATAGACCAAAAAAACCATGGCGATGGTGGAGAAACTAAAATAAGGTAGCTGTTAAGAAAGAGGTATAAGTGAACGCAGTGATGTTGGCATTGTAACCATCATATAGATTTTCGAAATGACTGAAATTGCATAAACACTTCATAAACAAAAATGTATAGTTGTATTTTGTTTGACGTATTCGTTCTCCTAGCAAAACGAACGGCTAGGGAGAGTAGCCATCCATCAGTCTGTTTACAAACAAACAAATAAGTAAGCAAATATTCAGTGCTATTATTCATGACATCAGTCCCTTCGTCCCTTCGTCATCCTCCGTCACCAAGATAATACACATCGTTTCTCTTTAATAACACCTGAGAGACGTATCGTGTTAAAGTTTCAGCCATAAAACACACAGCTGTATAATATGACCTCACTGCACTACGATTCCAAAATCATAATCCTATATTAAATATCATATCATCGTTACACAATGCTATAATCCAATACGGCTGTGCTAATAACACTAATGTGGATGGGAATGAATTAAATATATAGATATCCTCAGTCTGGGATTGCTCACAGCTGAACTTAATCGCTTTCCCACTTTCCCTGCCGGAAGAGGAATTTCTCGCGAACATAGCTCGCAAATTTAATGCGTTATTTACGACTAATCCAATTTAAAGCTGGCACAGTCCGCTGCACTCTCATTAACCTCTCATTAGAGCGGGACAAAGGCCTGTGATGTTAATAAACGCTTAATTAAATCACAGCCGTTCCTCCTCCAGAGGGTTTGATGGGTGAGAACAGGAGGATTTAGTGGGATAAAATATAATAAAATGTAATAAAAGTCATTCTTATAGGACGTGGTAATTGGGGGGTGTTACATCACATCCTGTGTGGGAATCATTTCTTTATGTGGTTCACACACACTTACACTCTGGGGTGTGTGAGGAGAGAAAAAATAAAAATACTAATAGCTACACAACAACAACAACAACAACACCATTCTATTTACTGTATATGTTTTTTATTTCACTTTTAAAACATTTTAAATTTTCATATAGAAAATGCTGGATGATTAAATACACATAAGATTCAATTAAACTCTTTTCCTATACCTGTTGTGCAAGCTAGCTTAATACTGTGGAGAATGTTTTAGCTAGCTAGCATACACAGCGCTGAAATCTTCTACACGGAAAACAGAAAGGCGTAGTGATGAAGAAAATGACACTATGTTGTGAAGAACATCAACATTTACCTCAGATCTGTTGATAAATGACCAAAAAAAAGCTCAGAACAAGTAAAATTATGCTGTATTTACAGTTAGCATGGACCGCTAACTGTGAGTTAATAAACTAGTCTGAGTTTCAATCTGAATTCCCTGAGTAGGAATGTGAACATGATTTGTTCTGTTTAATGATCTGATGAGAAGAAACAAACATCGCAAAAACAAACAAACAAACAAACAACAGCAGCAACAACAAAATCTCAGACCAAAACACTACCACATTTTTATTTTGTTATCTCGTTACCCTTTTACTAAAACCTAAGGATAAACTGAAGCCTTATTTTATATTTCAACCTTTTTCGGACAGAAACAGGGATTTTGTACAAAATCCTAGATTAAAACAAGAGATAAACACCACCAACAGCGAAGTGTGTGTGTGTGTGCGTACGTGTGTGTGTGTGTGTGTGTTCCGGCAATCTGTTTACAACTTGTGTTTTCTTGGCATTCCTTCTTCACCAGAAAAAGGGATGCAAACAAGAAGAAAATAATGAAACGATCTGCTTTTCCGTTGTCTCCTGGTTTGTTTGTCACCCTGGTGTTTGGCGTTACAGCGAAGTTTTAATTAAAGTGTCGTGTGAAATATTCAGGCAGACAGATGGGAGTGTGTGTGCGGCTCTCCATCACTGCTGTAATTACAAGACTATGGCATGTTTATAGATCTTATGTGCATTCCTTTTTTTTTGTCCTCAGCATCATTACAGAACAGATTAGACACACACACACACACACACACACACACACACACACACACACAAACACACACACCGACCTAGGCATTGTGGTAACATTGGATTGGGTTATATGCAGAGGGAAATAGGAGTGTTTGTGTGTGTGTGTGTGTGTGTGTGTGTGTGTGTGTGTGTGTGTGTGTGTGTGATTGAAACCTTTCATTGCTACACTCTACATGGGTATTTACATACACAACCTTTCAGTTTAAATCGAATCCTGTTATTTAGTTTCCTTTTGGTGCAGTTTCTTTAAGTGAATATAAATACTAAAACAGTCGATCTGAGACTGCTGGAGAGATCTGGACTCGACCTGCCTCTAATTCAACCCCCTCAAGTCGACCCTGAATCGAACCAAATGCTCAGAGTCAACCAAATATGTTGTGGGCAGAATTTAATTAATTTCTTTATTTAAAAATAATCAAGTTTTTCAACTGACACTAGGTATGAACCATGTTTGAGGCTCCAAACGATCAATGTGAGGTCATGACTGAGAGAAGAAAGATAAATTAACTGTTTTACAGGAGTCATGTACATGCATATGGTTGTTTTATTAATGTTCCCTGCAATTGAGAAATAACCGAGCCATCATAGTTACAAAAATGTAATCATTTTAATCATCATCACCATCTTTTTCCACTTGGTCCAGGGTTGGGTTGCGGGGGGGCGGCAGCCTAAGCAGTGAGGTCCAGGTGTCCCTCTCCCCCGTGACTTCCTCCAGCCTTCCGGGGGAACCCTGAGGCTTTCCCAGACCAGCCGAGAGACATAGTCCCTCCAGAATGTTCTGGGTCAACCCCAGGGTCTTTTCCCGGTTGGACATGCTCAAAACACCACACCAGGGAGGTGTTTGGGAGGCATTCTAATCAGATGCCCGAGCCACCTCAACCTCTGCTCCTCTCAACATGGAGGAGCAGCGGTTTTACTCCAAGCTTCTCCCGGATGGCTGAGCTTCTCACCCGATCCCAGAGGGAGAGCCCCACAGCCTTGCGAAGGAAGCCTATTTTAGCCACTTGTATCTGCAATCTTGTTCTTTCGATCTCTACCCAGAGGGAGAGCCCCACGGCCTTGCGAAGGAAGCCTATTTCAGCCACTTGTATCTGCAATCTTGTTCTTTCGATCTCTACCCAAAGCTTGTGACCATAGGTGAGAGTAAGAATGTAGATCGACTGGAAAATTGAGAGCTTTGCCTTTCGACTCAGCTCGCTCTTTACCAAGAAGTACAAGCTCTGCTTCATAGCATATGCTGCACCAATCCGTCTGTCATTCTCCCGTTCCATCCTAACTTCACTCGTGAACAAGACTCCGAGATACTTGAACTCCTCCACTTAGGGTAGGACCTCATTCTGGACCCGAAGGATGCATTCCACTCTTTTTCCACCTGAGAACCATGGCCTCAGTGTAATCATCTAAAAAAATCATCAAAACATCTAGAATAAACAAACATAAAAATATTGTGCATTGGAGAACACAATATGAATGTTATTTATCTATCTATCTATCTATCTATCTGTCTGTCTACCTGTCTGTCTGCCTATGCTCTCAGGGTGGGAGGTGTATACGGTCTCTCCCCTATCAGTCATAGTGCCCTTAGCCATTTTTAACTATCCATGAGCTAATGAATGAGGAAGAGGCTAGAGAGTGCTTTCCACCCAGCATGTTACACTGCATTGTGAGCATCAGTTGTTATGTTGCTAGCTGTTGTGTAAAGCAAAGAGCTAAATAGTAAGTGGGAATTGGCAAATTAATGAACATGAATATGGATAAAAATGTGAGTAAAAAGTAAATAGTTGATCTCAACTAAATAGGCTGTGAGATTTAAAACTCAAGACTCAAAACCTCCTCTGGTATAAATATGTAATCACAAGTTAGTCATGAATAAACATCTTGAGTTGTGCTGCATCTATTTATACATACCTCCTGGCTGGCTCGCCAACTGCTCAAATTTAATGTTACTGAATAAGGAAAGTCTCGGTCTGTGTAAATGTTGTAGTTATTTTATTTCCAGTCAGTGGTTACAATAAAAAGCTTTTCTCTGAGTTACACACATAGTGCAGCTCCTACCAGCTATTTATCAACAACTGACCTTGAGTTTATCTGAAGGAAACAGCTAAATGTACACGGTGTAGGTCCAGAGTGATATACAAGATATACACCCTGACTCTAGGAACAATCTGGTTGTCCTCAGTGTGTGGTGGGTTAAAAGGGATGTATTTATTTATTCAACTTTTTCTGATGACTTTCATTTTTCTATCTATTCCCAACTTATCATTTTTCTATCTAAGTCCCAACTTTTAATCTGTTTAATCTGATGTGAATTATTAAACCATACGAACATCTTCACCTCCCAGTCTCTAGCACTCGAACCCAAGGTGTGGTCACATGACCCAAATCTTATCCTGTTCATGGTCAGTATGTACGTAGTATGCAGTTCTTTTTAAATCACTTGAGCCTAAAGACACGCCCACAATTACTCAATGACTTTTATGGTTTGCTGATGGACCTGTTTCTGTTTTTTTCTCCTCCAATTTTAGTTGTATCCAACTAAACTAGGGTGTAAGCATGCATATGCCCCCTCTGTGACATGTGATGCTGCCACCTGCCTCTTTACAACCTGCTGCACATGAGCATTTGGAGTTGGCCTAACACACTCGGACGGAAAGTGCTATCTGCCCCTTTTGTATGAGTGAGCTCATAGACGCCCATGGATTGTCTGGTGGACAGGAGAGCATATGCCATCCTTTTTTTCTGTGAGAACTCGGCCGATTAGCTCCCATGGACACCCGGTTGCAGATGGCTGTGGCATCTACCTGGATTCGAATGTGCGATCATTGATATTCATTCACCTTGTTGATGTGCCACTCGGGAGCCCTATTTATTTATCTTTCTATCGTTGTTTCTATTTTATATCTCTCTTTCTTTTTGTCTGTTTATCTGTTTATGGGTTTAATAGCTTAAATCACTGTAATAATATGTATTTATATTCATGTATTTATATTTGTTGTATTAATATTTAAATGTAGTTGTAATAATATAATCCTGGCTCAACATCTTCCCATGCTATGCATTTATTTTTACGCTCCATGAAGTGTGGTGTGTAGACAATTGTGTTCTCCATGTTCACGTCCCCGACACTCATTCAACATAGTGTTGGGAATCCTTTTAGTTTTTATTCTGATCAACATTGGGAAAGTGTTTCATTCAGTTCGTGCAGCTACTTAACTCATCGAGGAGTAGAAGTGCGTGTGTGTATATGTGTGTGTGTGTGTGTGTGTGTGTGTGTGTGTGTGTGTGTGTGTGTGTGTGTGTGGCATTAAATGCCAGGTTGCAGTTTACAGTGGATTAATGAACGTTAGGAACAAGAGGAGTGATGTTCCTTATCACAGCACCGCACATGTTCCTGAATTAATGCAGAGAGAGAGAGAGAGAGACTTCTCTCTTGCATTCATTTTTATCCCTCACTTTCTGTCCTTACTTCACTTTTCACTCTCTCCTCATCATCTCTCTCTCTCTCTTTCTCTCTCTCTTCTCCTGTCTGACTCAGCCTCTGCCTATTTGCAGCATCTTCTCTTTTCCAAACCCTACAACTCCAAACCCTGCAATTCTTTTTTCCTAGATATTTTTTTATTTGATTATTTGTCATGCTGTCTAGACAGATGTCTAGCCTTGAGGGAATTAACTGGAAAATATTTACCCTGCATGTTCCTTACTTCTTTTTTAAGTACATCAACTCGTCCTGGCAGTTTGAAGCAGCGAGCTTTCGCACAGCACGCTTAAAGAAATCTGAGTCGCTCTCAGATGGGTTTCAGATAATTTTGGATTTCAGACTTGAACAACTTTAGGTTCTGACTTAAATGATGAAACCATGTTAACATCTCCATCCACCACAGCAAATCACTACAATCCAGGTGTGGTCACATGACTAAGGACAGTCCCTGAGTTTTAATTGGATAACAGAGTGTAATTAAATTTTGCAAAGCATCAATTTGACCAGTTTGTGACGAAAAGCCTGCTGACATTTCCATCAATGTGTCTATAGTCTATGAGCACTGCCTGCATAATGACAGTGTACCTGGGGATATCAAGGAAGAAATACATTGATTTATACAGACTAAAGACTCTGATAGCATCGGAAAGCATCATTAGATCTCCTGGCAGGCTCGCCAATTTTTAAAAGGGTAATTCTATCTATCTATCTATCTATCTATCTATCTATCTATCTATCTATCTATCTATCTGTCTATCTGTCTGTCTGTCTGTCTGTCTGTCTGTATGTCTGTCTGTCTGTCTGTCTGTTTGTCTGTCTGTTTGTCTGTCTGTCTGTCTGTCTGTCTGTCTGTCCATCTATCTATTAAGCCCCATTCAGTACCTGGATCACCATGTTAGATTTAAGCATTAAGATAAACTCAACACATGCTGTGGACAGGACTGATTTTTTCATTCATTCATTCATTAATTTTCTAAGCTGCTTAATCCTAATTAGGGTCGCGGGGAGGTTGGCGCCCACCTCAGCCGACTCTGGGAGAGGGCGGGGTACACCCTGAACAGCTCGCCAGGTCATCGCAGAGTCAAAACACACACAACCCTTCACACTTACACCTAGGGGCAATTTGGAACAGCCAATTACCCAACTGTGGGGGTAATTTTTTTGGACTGTGGGAGGAAACTGGAGTACCCAGACGAAACCCAGGGAGAACATGCAAACTCCACAAACAAACGCCAGAGCCTGGGAATCGAACCCAGGACCTTCTCGCTGTGAGGCTGATGTGCTAACCACAGCACCACCGTGCCTTTGTATTGTATTATTACTATTATTACTATGAAATGTTCTGAGAATATATACATTGGTAAACATTTTAAGCAGCATTAGCTTCAATATGACTAGAAATGCCTTGGCCCATAATGTTGTATGATGTATGCTGTCATATCTGAGATGGAGTATGCCTTACTGCATGTCTTTTTGGGGAAAAAAACCCCACTGTGATGTTTTTCAGCCGTGTAGGTCATGACTGCAGAAGTGAATCCAAAGGGAAGACGTTCCTCTGACCTTTGCGAAGGTCCTCAGACGAGTGGAGAAAAGTCATGAAGATTAACGCACATATCCACTCACTTTGTCTCACGTCCAGGCAATTCAATCCAGACTGGCGAATCAATTCCACGTGTTTAAGATGGAGAGGTCGAGGCTTTTAAAGTCCTGATTGAAATGTCCATTCCTATTTACTGCGGGACAGACGGATCCGTCTCT
>JAOUQZ010000034.1:443774-458172 GCA_028564935.1 Neosilurus hyrtlii
TGTGTGTGTGTGTGTGTGTGTGTGTGTGTGTGTGTGTGTGTGTGTGTGTGTGTGTGTGTGTGTGTGTGTGTGTTGAGCAGTGCAGCTCAAAGGGCAAATGAAGTGCTGATTAAAGCAACTCTCTGAGCACTGAAACATGCCTCGCCTCCCCTCGCCCAGCCTGCACCAGCGCTCACCCCGAATATCACACCATTAATCACCGCACAGTTACACGCAGCAATTAAACACAGCACGCAGAGCCAACACGCTGCGGGGTCACGCTGGCCATCCTGTAAAATATATAACACTGTCTGGAAATTAATGCATGAGGAAACAGACAGTAGAAAAGCAATTTGGAAACAGGAAGAGGAAGTGGGTTGAACACAGAAACAGGAAGTGGACTGACTTTATCCAAGACACACCCATTTTATACATGACACACCCCCTACAAAAATGTATGTTAACATCACATCTGGTAGTTCTAAACCAACCCCCATCCAGAGGTTTAAGGGGTTAATACAGCTGTTGTGATGTGCAAGATGGCAGGAAGACGGACGTAGGTTGGACACAGGAAGTAGGATGAGAAAGTAGTTTGGACATTATAGGTCTGTTTGCTTAGATTTTTAAAAGGTTATTAAAAAATAAACTGAAACCGTGAACTGAACCTGTGGATGCTATCTGTCATGTTTTACTCCCTCCTTCCCTCCTTCCATCTCTCTGTTTCTCTCTCTACCTTCTCCTCGATCACTCTCTCCCTCCCTCCATCTCTCTCCCCATCTCTAATTCTCTCTCCCTCCATGTTTCTCTCTCTACCTCCCCCTCTTTCACTCTCTCTCTCTCTCTCTCCCTCCCTCCCTCCATCTCTCTCCCCATCTCTGATTCTCTCTCCCTCTATTTCTCTGTGTTTCTCTTTACCTCCCCTTCTCTCTATCATTCTCTCCCTCCATCTCTCTGATTCTCTCCCTCTATTTCTGTTTTTTTCCTCTACCTTCCCCTCTCTCTATCACTCTCTCCCTCCCTTCACGTCTTTTCAATCTCTGATTCTCTCTCCTTCTCTACCTCCCCTACTCTCTATCACTCACTTTCCCTCCCTCCATCTCTCTCGACATCTCTCTGATTCTCTCTCCCTCTATTTCTGTTTCTCGCTTTACCTCCCCCTCTTTCTCTATCACTCTCTTCCTTCCTCCATCTCTTTGACTCTCTCTCTACCTCCCCTTCTATCACTCTCTCTCTTTTTCTTCATCCATCTCTCTTCCCCTCCCTTTCTCTATCACTCTCTTTCCCTCTCTCCATCTCTGATTCTCTCTCCGTCTATCACTCTTTCCCTCCCTCAATCTCTCTCCCCCTCTCTCTGATTCTCTCTCCATTTTTCTCTTTCTACCTCCCCCTTGAGGTATTACTCTATCTCTCCCTCTATCTCTATCACTCTCTTTCCCTCCATCCATCTCTCTCGCTCTACCTCCCCATCTTACTTTCTCTCCTGCTGTTTCTCTCTTTCTGCCTCCCTATTACTATCTCCCCATTTCTGATTGTCTGTCCCATGTCTCTCACTCCATGTCTCTCCCTTTCTCTATCACTCTCTCTTTTCCTCATCTCGCTCCCATCTTTCCGATTCTCTTCCCTCTACCTATCACTCTGTCTCTCTCCCTCTATCACTCTCTCGATTCCTTTCCTTCTGTCTTCATCCCTCTATCTTTCCCTCCCTGTTGTCCAAACCACTTCCTGTATTCACTCTGTTTCCTCTTCCTGTGAGCGGTTTATGACGTGGTGGCGTTTTCACTGCTTTCCCGCTGCAGCGTTGTTACTCATTATATACAACATTTTTTTTTTTTGTTCTAAAAATAAGCCCCAGATCCCTGGTTGGTGGTTTCGGGTCTCGTCTGAGGAGCTTCTTAACACAACGCCGCATGTCCTCGTTTCCACCAGCGTCCACTAATGAGGACGAGGAGACGAGAGGAAATCTTCTGTCTCCTGCCGAATGCTTTGAAGCCATCTGCTGAACGTCTTCACTTTTCACTGTTCCTCAATAATTGATTAGCGTTTAGAAAGTCTCTCTCTCTTGGTGTGTGTGTGTGTGTTGAAGTAAAGTTGAAAGTGTGTATGTGTGTAACTAGAGCATCCTGTCCGGCTGAAATGCAGTAAGATAAGCCCTATGATGTTACGCTTATTCAACATGTTTCATGTTTACTTTATCTTCTCTGTGGATACACAACATTTCTCTCAGTCTCTCTCTGTGTGTGTGTGTAAGTGAGAGAGAGAGAGACAGAGAGAGCGAGAGAGAGAGAAAGAGAGAGAGAGACACTGTCAAATCAAAGTCACTTCATTTCAGTCATATTTTATCTCCGGCCAAATCTGATTCCAAGGACGAGCAAGGACGTCTGGACGTGTGTGTGTGTCTGTGTGTGTGTGTCTGTGTTTCATTTCATGCCAAACAGCTTGATAGACACGATTCATGATTCCCGCAGCAGCCGGAAGACAGGAAGAGCTTGTGAAACGCGTCTCTGTCTCACAGCCAGAGTCCAGACGTCTTTCATGTTTTCATCAGATTCAAAAGTGTCTGTTCATGTTTTCAGCCAATCAGAACACAGCAAATCATCACAAAATTAATTTGTATAAATCTGACAATGCCATCCTTGAACACATTGTGATCTGCCAACCTTTTGTTAGGGTGAGGAAATGAACTGAGTGCTTCATTAAAACTAGAGAAGCTCTCACAGAGTGTAAGAAACCTCCGCCATGTAAAAATGCCTTACTATAGCTAGGAATGGCAGATCAACATTTTGTCCCATGTTTGTCCCAAGATTTGGAAGATTGTAAACCCCCCCTAAACACGATCTCATGCACAGATCACCTCCAAAATCTAATGGGTTCTTTCCAGGCCCAGGCCCAGGCCCCTCCCCTACACCAAGTTTATGAAAATCAGATAAGTATCTTTTGTATAATCCTGCTAACAAAAAAAATCTTAAAGAAATTCCTGGATCTGGATCTGCTCCAAAATGTTACAGGTCTGTGTCAGGCGCATACCCCATCCCTCCACCTATTTTGGTGAAAATTGGTTCAGTAGTTTGTGTGTAATCCAGCTAAAAGACAAACAAACAGATGCTGGAGAATACATAATCCCGGCAGAGGTAATTAGATTACTTAGTGCCTTCTGTCCAATCAGAAGGCAGATTTTAATCTCTTATGCTTAATGTGTAATTTGTCAGGTTAAGTGTTACAGTTTGAAACGCTTGGGAAACGATTTTGTGCTTTCACATGCTAACGATTACGTAGCCATGTTAAAGTCTAGTACACAAGCTTTATTTGAAATTAGCTCCGCCCACTTCACATTCAACATGGTGAAGCAAATATACTGGAGATGAAGAAGCAAAACAAAACAGAAGAATTTAAAGAGGAGGGGAAGCAGTCAGGGATTTGACGTGGCGCGAGTTTACAAGTTTTGATAGGTGAAGTTTTATTGGTTCAATTCAGAGATGATGTTCTTCAGCTTTCAGACGTTCTGGAATACGTGGTGGCGAGAACATGCTGTGAGGTCATGTACGTAAACCTCATTTCTTCTTTTTAGCCATTTTGAGCAGATGCTAATCATGAGTAAGATCAACCCCCCAAAACAAACAACTAAACAAACAAACACAAACAACAACAAAACCTCCCACAACATGACCCCGCCCCTTTGTACAAAAAAAAGCAACATTTAATTTCTGGATGAATAATTCATAAAGTTACACAGGTTATAAATGATTTATCACTTTAATATAATGAAAAAAAACCACATTTTGTTCTTTTGAATATACTTTCAGTTACGCAAGCGTTTTATCTCCCTCCATCGCCATGGAAACAGAAAACACAAACCTTTCTGCGAAAACTTTCCTCAGGACACGCCGTGTTGACTCAAGTGGAGCTTCAGCGAACATCGGTTAAACAAGTACTTACATTTCAGACATCGAAATTAACCCTTTCATGAACGTACCGCTGGTTTTTCTTTTAAATATTTATGAATATTGATATTTACATAAACATGAATCACTTTGACTCCTTTTGTTATGATGCATACTGATCTGTGATTTTATTCCGTATCGTTACCCAGTGTCCTTTGCTTCTGTGGCGCGAGTCCACTGAAAGTAAACTAAGACGAAAAAATAAGGCCACGGAATAGATTGCACATAACTGAATTAACACAACAAGATTATTATTATTTTTTTTTTTTGTAGAAACGTTACATGACGTGACACGAAAGCAGTTTTTTTTTTGCAGGTTGGAACGCGCGTGTTGTAAAATTCGCTGCATTTTTGCGTGAGCTTCTGTACATTAAGTTCACTAGACGATGACATCCCGAGTTTTTGTCAGCAGGCAAAAATCCGGCGCTACGTTGTCCTTTGGTGCAGGAAATGTCCGAACCACTTCCTCTTCCTGTTTTTTTTAGTTTTTTTTCGGATCAATGATGTAGCGTTCATGCACTCTCTTCTGTTTCCTTCAATCACCGTGGTCATCATTCTCTACTTATAGACTTTCACGTTTTAATTCTGTACAATTTAGAGGAAGGAACTCGTATTTCGAAAGATGAAATTATACACGTGGGCGACCCATTAGCATCGTTAGCATCAAAAGCCCACTTCAAACCGAGGTGAATTCTCTTTAAGTGGTCACTCCGGTCAGTTATTAAATACTTTTTCATCTTTTCTTTTCTTTTCCTCGAGTAGAATCTGTCAGGGAGGTGTAGAACAGGACTGAGAAAGCTGTCAATCAAAGCCATGCCCTGCTCTCTCATCTTTATACAGAGTACAGATTTATACTTCAAACACTTCACACGAGGAAAAAAGACGCCGTGATGAAGGTAATTACTGACGCTTGACAAGTAGTGAGTGGAAAAAAAAACGGATAATCAAAGTTAAATCTTAAAGCAGGTGTCGGAAAAGAGAACAGTGAGAAGGATAGAACATTAACACTGCCAATCCATCCATCCACCCATCCATCTGCCACGTAATCCTACCAGGTTTGCTGGAGCCTATCTCAGCCGACTCTGGGCGCACACGCAGAACCGCTTGCCATTCCATCGCAGGGCAACACACAACCACTCACACTCACACCTAGGGGCAATATGGAACAGCCAATTAGTCTACTGTGCATGTTTTTGAACTGTCGGAGGAAACCGGAGTACCCCGAGGAAACCCACACGAGCACGGAGAGAACATGCAAACTCCACACAGAAACCCAGGACCTTCTTGCTGTGACGTGGACGTGCTAGCCACTACACCACTGTGATGCCCACCGGTGCGAATGGATTATTCTAAAAGGTCGCGTTCTGCTCGGGTGTGGTTGAGAGAACATCTCAGCAGGGTTCTGAAGAATCCGCAATGTGAGTGAATACATATCTTCCTCAAAGATGGTACAGTCCAACAGTCCAGGTGTGCAGGAACAACATCTGCTACAGTTTCTCTCACAAATGGTAAAGTCCAGGGAAAAGATGGGTCCAGTTTGAAAATGGAGTTGTGGTCATGGAACATCTATATTTTCCCACAATGATGGCCGAAGAATTCGGAAGAAGGTTCCGCAGCCATGAGGAGATGGAACCCCGTGTTTTTTTTTTTTTTTTACAAATGGTGGTATCCATGATAAAGAAAAAAAAACAATTGATTGCTTAATAGTTTATCATTTCATTCCACAACCCATTTCATTCCACCTTTCCTGAAGATGGTGCAGCCCAGTGTTGGAGGTCAAAAGTCGTGATGCCTTCCGTAAAGGTGGCGGCTTTCAGGGTCAGGATAACCCTTCAGAGTTTTCCACAGAGTCCAGGATGGAAAGCGTTACGGTTGTTTTAAAACTCTAAAAAGATTTTGAAGACATTGAGCTCCATAGAATGATGGAGATCATGTTCATCAAAGATGTTCTCAGGCTGAGCAGACCACACTTATCCCATCCAGATGGTTGAATCTTGGTGTAAAACCATGACTACAGCTCATCTTTCCTAAAACAGAGGTGTCCATGCATGGAAGCAATATGAAGCCCCAGGTCCTTTTCGAGATGGTGCAATCAGCTGTTGAGGGATGTGATGTGGAGGTGTTCCTTAAAGATGGTGGTTTTTTTGAGGGATGTGATAAAAGCCCAAATGTGGAATCTAGCGGTGAAAGTATGATGGAAAGACAGAGGGGTCAAGATGCTGGGATGATCCATTTTTTCATGATTGGAGAAGTTTTCAGACTGTGATGTCACCCTGTTTTCCTTAAAGATGGTGGAATCCAGGTGAAAAGGAATGAAAAAGGGCTTATGGGAAATATTAAACCCTAGTTGTTACTGTAGATGATGTGGAGGTAGGGTGATGAAGACATACTCCTCAGAAACAGTGGTTTCAGGGTCCTTACTTTCCCAAGTACCGAAGAAAGCCACGACAGCACCCTGTGTTCCTCAATGGTGTTCCTCAAGGTAGAACCTTATTTATCTCAGAATGGTAGAACCCATCGTAGCGACACATTTCTCAAAGTTAATCCAAGGTTGCGGATGGGTAAATGATGTAATGAAAGGTTCCATTGTCTGTTTTTCAGTCTTCACTACAGAACCTTGCAGTCAAGAGGGTTTGATCGCACCTCAAGTTGGTCAAATGGAGGACACTGTACATATTTACCAAAAATAAAGCAAAGGAGACTTTATAGTCAGTTCATCCCCCTTAAAATCCGAACACAGTCATGACTATCAACTTCCTCTATCATCTCTCAACCACTTTTCTTCCTCTCCTCTGTTCTGCACTCGTCTGAGATAGATACGCGCTTCATGATTCTCTCACGCTTCATTTTTGTTTCCTTTATCTTTTTTGGGGGGGTAAGAAGTAGGGTTGCAGTAAAGAGAGGACAGACAGACAGGTGAAGTGATTCTGTATTTTGGTGGAGGGTCCAGAAAAGTCCCTCAGAGTTAAGACCTCCGTCGGAGTTGAAGTTCAGAGGGCATCGTTTCCCAAAGTGAAAATCAGCGAGAGAAACAAGGCCTCGGTGCAGAGCTTCAGTCCGGGACTCCAGCTCGAGTTGTTCCACTCAGGGTTCTCGTCAGGTTCCAGGAAGTCCTTCAAGAGAGAAAAATCAGAGTTAGCACAAAAAAAACAAAAGGTTTGATTCACTTCATCCTTTCTTCCCCAGAAGTCTAAAGGGTTAAAACAGATTACTGAGAACATTGCAACCTGCTTTAATAAAATGTATTTCTTAAATCCGATCAATTAATTTTAAGAAATAAATGTAAATGTCAACTCCGTTATCATCAGATAAATATTCTGTTACACATTTATTTACCTCTTCACATGTGATGCCTTTGGAGAAGGTGCAATTCAGTTCATTTTCCTGAATAATGAAGGAGAAAAATCCCAAGAAACCAGAAGTTTACGATTAGTTTACTATGTTAACTCAATCGTTTCTCTACGTAGGCAAAGTTATTTCCTGGAAACCGCTAGCTTTGTTTTAGAACGCTAATCATTTTCACTTAGGCCCCTGTCACATATTAACGATTTGCAGAACTTATGATGACGTATAACAAATGTCTATAAAACGCTGGTTTACGTTGAACTATGGATGTTATTCCAGTTTTAAACATATACATAACTTATTAGTAACTTATCCAGAACCTATCAAAAGCCAACTTATATTGTACGTATCTCCAACGTATATTGACATATGTATGTGTTCTGGACAACCACAGAACTTTTACTAAACGTCCTTCCAACTTACAGCTGGCATATTGCATATTGGATCTGATTTGAATCAGCAAGCGGCAGCCTTTTATAGGCAACGTCACGTGACAGATGGTTGGGGATACACTGCTGCGTAAGTTTGACTATCGCTGGTATCGTTGGACACATATCGTTGGTTCGTAGGCGTTTGCTGGTATAACTTATACATAGGTTCAAAGTACACTAGCATTACATTCAACCTATGAGTAACTTACTTGTAACGTGTGTGAATGATCGCATAACTTACCTACAGCTTATGGCCAGCACATGCGGAAAGTATGGGCCATGCACTAGCATATGTTGGAAATTTTGTGCCTGCACCTCGCGTACTACGACTTATACAAGCGTGCTGCTAACTTACACAAAACTTACCCATAACTTATTGGACGAACACCAGCGTATTCACCAAATTTCTCGTATGTCAGCGTACACAGGCTACGTGACAGGGGCCTTACATACTAAAACCTCGGTCTCACACAGTCGAAAGGACTTTAAATGATTTTTTGGACTTCCAGGGATTAATCGCCATCATTCCATAAATAATTCGCAGATAAGAACCGAGGAGCGACCCTGAGAATTGGAAGGGCGTGGCTTTCACTCACGGAAAGTTTGTTCATGTTGAAAATCACCGTGAGTCAAGTGCCTGATCAAATCAACTGGTGCAACCGTGAAGGCATCCGTGAGGCATACAGTACATGGCCTCCCAGATATTATAGCAACAACTGAAACACATTGCAGTTAGTACCAGCAGTCATGATGGCTACAACGTATGCAACGCAGATGCTGATGTTTCTCATCAAGTGCCTATTTCGTCTGTCCATATTTTTGCTAAAGAATGACCCAAAATCTGGCTGAATGGTCACAGAGTGATGCGGTACTCACTACCGTGGTTCTCACATATCACAGTAAGACCTTAGCTTAAATGTTTTTGTTTAAATCTAAAGTGAGTTTTATGTTAATTAATATTAATTCGAGACAGCCAATCAGATTTTAGACACCATATACATAAATGTCACACTTGATGCAGTTCTTATGACACACTCAAGAAATGTCTGATGCACCAGTTGTCTCTTTTTGGGGGAATATTTTCATTTCTGGTGCTGCAGTAGTGAGAAACAGAGATCCGCGCTCTTCCCCACTCCAACAAAGCGCTATTCAGTTGGACGTGTCTTCCACTGGTGTATTTTTTTTCTTTCAGTCGGTGCTGTTGTACATCAGATGTGAGTCACACTGACATTTGCAGTAAGACCACTGAGGCTTAGTGGAGATCATTGTCTCTATACACCTTAAAATAGAGCATACGCTGAGCGAGCGCCGCATTTCAATTCAGCTAATTAGCTCTTTCTCTGCTTGCTTTGATAAAATCCTCACACCCGAGCGACTTAAACAAAAACCTGAGAAGGGGGATTACAAAGTAACATCCTCCAAATGACAGAGATGCATCTCCGTAACACTAAACAAACAAAAACTAAAAGATATCCTGTTATATTGTACTTGTTATCTCGCTAACATCACAGGACCTGCTTTTATTAGCGGTTTTATAATGTAGAAACGTGACTGTGCAGCATCATTATAATTTTCATCCGAATGCACTGATTAGCATAAAAATAATGCAAAAACAATGAGGGTCCACAACGGTGTAGATTTAACCAGTGTTAGCATGCTTGCTATTATGCTACTTGACGCACAATAAGAGTTTGATTCATGCAAATTTTTTTCACTGTTAGCAATAAGACAAAATAAATAATGATGATTTCTCAGTACGGTAGTCTAAAGCATTCAAGTTTGCGACGTGCAGAGCATCATGTAATAAATCTTTAGCTAATTTCAGGTGTTAGCAGAATTTTTTTATTAGTTTAGTTAATAATGCTAACAAATAAACTGGAAACTTTGTTTTTTAATTTCCTATTTTTACTATCCATCCACTCATCCATCCACCCACCCATTCATCCATCCACTCATCCATTTACTCATCCACTCATCCATCCACTCATCCATTCAACCAATTATTCCTCCATCCATCCATCCATCCACCCATTCATCCACCCAAACATCCATTCAATCAATGAATCCTCCCTTCATCCACTCATCCATCCACCCATTCATCCATCCATCCACTCATCCATCCAGCCATCCATTTAACCAATTATTCCTCCATCCCTTCATCTATCCATCCATCCATCCATTCATCCACCCAAACATTCATTTAATCAACGAATCCTCCCTTCATCCACTCATCCATCCACCCATCATCCATCCACCCACCCATTCATCCATCCACTCATCCATCCACCCACCCATTCATCCATCCACTCATCCATCCAGCCATCCATTCAACCAATTATTCCTCCATCCATCCATCCATCCATCCACCCATTCATCCACCCAAACATCCATTCAATCAATGAATCCTCCCTTCATTCACTCATCCATCCACCCATCATCCATCCACCCATTCATCCATCTATTCACTCATCCATCCAGCCATCCATTCAACCAATTATTCCTCCATCCCTCCATCTATCCATTTATCCACCTAAACATCCATTCAATCAATGAATCCTCCCTTCATCCACTTATTTATTCACCCATCATCCATCCATCCACTCATCCATCCAGCCATCCATTCAACCAATTAATCCTCCATCCCTCATCTATCCATCCATCCACCCATTCATCCATCCAAACATCCATTCAATCACTGAATTCTCCCCTTACCCACTCATCCATCCAACTATCAATTCAACCAATTATTCCTCCATCTATCTATCCACCCACTCATCCATCCAACCATCCATTCAACCGATTATTTCTTTATCCCGCCATCTGCCCACCCATTTATCCATCCGCTCATTCATTCAACCCACTCACCCATCTATCCACCCACTCATCCATCCAACCATCCATTAATGAATTATCCCTCCATATACATTTACATTTTTAGCATTTAGTAGACGCTCTTATCCATCTGTCCATCTTATCTAATCCAGAGCAACTTACAATTATCATTTTTATACAACTGGGTAATTGAGGGTTAAGGGCCTTGCTCAAGCGCCCAACAGTGGTGATAATGGGGATTATCTGACCTTGGTTCTGTAACCCATCACCTTAACCACCACTGCCCTCATCCATCATCCACCCATCTATCCATCCTTCTATGCATCCACTCATCCATCCATTTACCCACCTACCCATTCACCCATTCATCCATCCATTCAACCACCCACCCATTCATTCATCCTCTCACCCATTAACCACCCATCTATTCATCCACTCATCCATCCACCTACCCACTCACCTATCCATCCATCCATCCATCCATTCATCCATTCAACCACCCACCCATTCATTTATCCTCTTATCCATCATCCACCCATCTATTCATCCTTCCAAGCATCCCCTCATCCATCCATTTACCCACCTACCCATTTATTCATCCATTTAGCCACCCACCCATTCATCCATCCACTCATCTATCATCCACCCATCTACCCAGCCATCCATCCATCCAACCATCCATCTACCCAACCCTCCACATATCAGACAGGCTTCTTTGCTCACTGTCTTTAAAAACACACTTTTACTCCCTGACCTTCATCCCGGCGTGAGACATTGACTGCGATTTTTTGTTTTGTTTTGTATTTTTTTTTTCTTGGACTTTTTAGTATGACCTATCTTTACTTTAATTCTACGTTGTACTGTGCAGCACTTTGGCCAGCACTGTTGTTGTTTTTAAAGTGCTTAATAAATAAAGCGGTATGGTACGGTACCCATCCCTCCATACACCCACCCACCCCTACATCCATCCATCACAATCTAAATATTGTCTTATCTTTTGCTTATTAAAAGTTAGCCAATGGGATCCATTAGAGCAGCGAGTGTTAGATAATGTGTGTGCTTTATGTGAGAGCAGTTAAAACACATCAACTAGCTACACTACGCGCACATCTATCAGCTGTGAATGCATAATGGTTTGGGATGAAACAACGATCCATCGGCGGGGGAGGACGAGCGTTTGTTTTCTGTGTACGTGCATGTTACAGCGTGTGTTTGTATAAAGGTTTGGCGGATCAGAAGGCGGCTGTTCGAATGTTAATAAATAAATGAGATGAATTGAAGCATGCTAAGTGCTCGTTAACATCTCTGCTAATTCCATCATCGCTGTCTCACGTTGTCTTTCTATCACTCAAACACACATTGACGTGCGTGAGCCTGTTATTTCGAATATTCACACTTGGCAGAAAGCTTGTGCAGTGCTGGCGGCGTGTGAACAACTCGATGAGGAAGATTTGAGTTTGTTTTTGGATGATGCTTAAGGCGGAGTTTCTAACAGGGCTACACTATAAGAAGAGAAGAGATACGATGATCATCTTTCAGATCTTGTAGGTTGGACAAGATCTGGGTGGAGCTACATGTGAAACCTAGGGAAGTCTGTGTAGGTATTGCACTCTGTTTAGTGCGTGCTGCGGTAGAAGAAGGCATGGTCAGATGTGTTCGGCACTCGTGCACGGTTAAGGCGACTGATTGCCTTTAAAGAAAGAGTGACTTCCTGATTAATGACGGCACTCTGGAATGAAATGTCCCGTTTTATTTTGATATATATACTCACCACGCCATCGACGCCATTTTAAATGATTGTTTATTATATTATCTGGTTAAAACGTTACCATGGAAACGTGACATCACACTTCGCTTCTCTACTGATTTCTTTAAAGTGTAATTAGGAATCTCACACTGTTCTTCTATACCACACTGGGTACAAACACCTTTGTATTAATTTTCAGGGTGCACGAAAAGGCACGATGATGTCATGCTGAAGAATCTTCGGGATTTAAGTTCTCACAGTGGGATAAAATTATAATGATACCCTTCCTGTGATGTGATCACGTCGAGGAGAGAAACCTTCAGGGAAAACAACGTAAAGATTTCTGTCGAAAGAAAGATGAGAGTCAGAACCATGATCCCGTGTTTTTTAATCTCTCACTCATTTTTTAAAATCAGAGCAGGACTGCGAGAGACTTGCGAGCCTCCGTGTTCCGCTGAATCCTCGATGCGCGACTGACAGGCTTTTGAATTGCGGCAGGAAATTAAAAAAATGGCGGTGCTCGGCTCCCTCCAGGCTATCTCTAATTATAAACTTGCTGCATGAATGCTTCTTCTGTCCTGCGTTCGCTAATTACCATATCTGCCATAAATTGTGGGCCAGACACACAACCACTGAGTCAATACTGGCATCTATCGCGCCGCCCCCCGAGGGCTGGCGAGAGGACACTTTTTCAGCAGTTTCCTGTTTCTATTGTTCTCCTTCGCTCTCGTTCCTTAACTCGTTTCTCTTTTAGACGTTAATTAGAGGCCCATCACCGCCACAGCAGCGCTGTTTACCGACAGGTGAAGTAAACACTGGAGATTAAATCCCTGTGTTTTGTGTTTATTTGAGTAAAATACTGAAACAATGGACCAAATGTCAATTCATTCATTATCTGCGAGAGCCTGTTGTGCATTCACGGCTTGATTAGTCCTCCAATTGAACATGCAGTGCTGATTGAGTATGCCGTGTCGCCGGGGAAACGCTTATCTAATGTGTAAATATGTTTTTTTTTAATGAGATGCCATGTTTGTGTACTAAAGCGCCATGAGGAGCGTATTTTCTTTAATAGGTCAGCGAACACTCATGTTTCTTTTTTTTTATCTTTATACGAGTGTAGACTTGGTGTTCATCTATAATCTTTATTTTAAACATTTATTAGGGGTCCAAGTGTCAGCCTTTAACCCCTCATTGTTTTCACTCAGATTATTATTATTATTATTATTATTATCTTCATCACTCCTCTTGGTCTTCAACACTCATACTCTTCATTCATCACTCCTTTTCATCACCGCCTGTTCTCTTCACTGCTCTCTTTGCTTGGCCCCCTAGAATCGCTGCTTTTGAACCATTATGGCCTGTATTCTATATTTAGAATCTATGGTCACTGTTAAAGTCATCTCCACCAGCTCATTTTATTATTCCATTGTTCCTGGTAACAGATGGAGCTTTCCAGCATCATACAACAATGTTTACACCTTCGAACAGACAGGATCAGTCGATCCTGTCTACGTTATAAAATGATACCAAGCACAGACCAGGTCCGAACCATGCTGTCACGGATAAACCAGGATCAGAGTTGTTTCCCACAATCTTAGGCACTGAACACTCACCTCATATAGAGCTTTGGTGATGTTGGGGTATACAGTGGGATCGGTGTGAGGGACATTGGGGTTTGTTGATGCTGTTGCCTTTGGAATGTCCGTCCCAAACGCCTGAATAGCATTACCTGAAGAAAAACACAAGCGTACATCCTAGATTAGCGTAGTGAGGTTTTTCACCAAGTCCTCCACCAAGAACTCAAGCTGGAATGACTTTTATTTTGGAACACCAACAAAGATATGCCACACCCACATGTGCTTTAATAAATCACGAGCTACAGCACATTGTTAGCATAAAATATTATTTTTATCCTTTATTTGTTAACGATAGATCTTTAAACTTTTAACAACATCTGAGCAACTTATTCATTCATTCATTCATTCATTCATCTTCTGAACCACTTATTCCTACTTAGGGTTGCGGGGAGGCTGGCGCCCATCTCAGCCTACTCTGGGCGAGGGTGGGGTACACCCTGGACAGCTCGCCAGGCCATCGCAGGGCCATCAGTCACACAACCATTCACA
>JAOUQZ010000034.1:520844-523344 GCA_028564935.1 Neosilurus hyrtlii
TGAGGAAAGGGACGTCTGGGAGTCACTGCTTAGGCTGCTGCCCCCGCGACCCGACCCCGGAACCAGCGGAAGAAGATTAAGATGAAGATGAAGTAGTGTTGTACTTGTTTATTTATTCACAGCAAGAAGGTCCAGCGTTTGATTCCCGGGCTCGGGGCGTTTCGGTGCGGAGTTTGAATGTTCTCCCCGTGCTTGTGTGGGTTTCCTCCAGGTACTCAGGTTTCCACCCACATTCCAAAAACATGCACAGTATGCTAATTGGCTATTTAAAAATCGCCCCTAGGTGTGCGTGTGAGTGTGAGTGTGAATAGTTGTATTATGGTGTGTTAGCCCTGCGATGGCCTGGCAAGCTGTACAGGATGTTACACGCCCTCGCTCAGAGATGGCTGAGGTAGGTGCCAGCCTCCCCGCTGTGAATGAATAAATGAATGTTTTTGTATTTGCTTCTTCCGAACCTAAACACTCTAAACTTTGCTTAATTGTTAGAATTCATTTGTTAGCTAGCTAGTTCATGGTATTTACATTTACAGAAACTTAAGAAAATTAAGAAAATTAAGAATACAGCATGTTTTTATTTGTTTTGTAAAAACCACCCAAACGCCTTAATAAGATCTCGAATCCAAAAACCTTCTACTGATTAAGTTTAATTCTGAAACACTGTCGCTGACTACATAGCTATCTGGCTAGTCAGTTTTAGCCAGAAACGTCCTTGAAAACTAACATGTTTATTTATGTCATTCATTCATTCATTTTCTGAACCGCTTATTCCTAATTAGGGTCGCGGGGAGGCTGGCGCACAACTCAGCCAATTCTGGGGGAGGGCAGGGTACACCCTGGACAGCTCACCAGGCCATCACAGGGCTGTTTATTTATGTATCAATGTTTGTTTATTAGTAATAAACTAAAATCTGCTCAACAATAGATGAAGGTTTATTTAATATTCAGCCCATTAACTCTTGACTGTTAGTATTTGTTTCATAGCTAGCCTAGTAGCCATACGGCTCATCAAAATTAGCTAAAGTGCGTCTTTTAAAAATTAACAGGCTCGTTTGTTTTGTAGTAATTTTGTATTATTAGGATGAAAATGTTTAAAAAAATGTTTTTCTGACATAATCTATTTGCTTATTCAATCGAGATTAAGCAGGCGGAGTAAAAGGTCTCTGGACTTTATCTCACGGCTCACAGGTCACAGGTGTGTTTGTACAACTCGATTAGTGTGAGCCTGAAATCCAGCGGTGAGTTTTAACACATTTAATAATCTCCCGCTGACTGTCTGAAGTGAAAACACGAACGGAGTGTGAGTAAGACGTGTGAGTCTCCGTCTCGCTCTCTCGCTCTCTCTCTCGCTCTCTCTCACGCTCTCTCTCTACCTCTCTCTCTCTCTTTCTCACTCTCTCTCTCTCGCTTTCACACACATACACACACACACACTGACAAAGGTCAACTTCATTAAAATCACAACGACCTGCTCGCTAATTAAAGATCTGTGAAGACTTCAAGCACTCTTGAAAGAAAAAAAATATTAAGAAACTTTCTGCGTAAAACTTCAGTGTTAGTAAGAGCTGTGTGTCGTTACATGATAATTAGCAAGACTGAAATAAAACAACATGGCAGCCGAAAAGCAAACGTTCATCTTTAAGTCCATGTGTGGGTCGTTCTGTCTGCGGTTTGCTTCTTTAATTTCACTTTGAATCTATGTGGCTAACGCAGCTAGCTAGGACCTTTTTAACTTTCCGACTTTCTAATGAAGCTAATACAGCTAGCTAAAAACTTTAACTTTCCAACTTTCTTATGAAACTAACACAGCTACCTAAAAGCTTTAACTTTCCACATTTTTATTGAAGCGAATACAGCTAGTCTAGTGGAGGAAATCGGGGTATCAGGTGACACTGGGGGCGCTGTGGGTTTTGGACCCATGAACTGTGGAAGGCCTGTGGCCTGCCGGTCTCCATAAATCTTCGGTCCTCCATAAATCTTTCTGATCACATACTGGAATTAATTATCAATCATGAACAGCATTAACATGAATATGAATATGAATAGAGAAATTGTAATATCTTTGGAATGAGGGGTCATATTTCCTTCATTTAAAGACATTTGTAATCCTGAAATGGAGAACTGTTCAATGAAGTCATCTCTAATGTAATATATATTAAAATTGTTAATGATTATACCTATAGAAGAGCAATTGTATGATTTACTGCCTGATTATTGAATGATTTATGTAACTATTGTATGAGAAGTTTATTCACTGAAGTGTGTGTAAGATTATTTCATTATTTTATGTAGGGCTCATTCCACTCTGTACGAGTATTGCTTGACTGTCCTTGAACACGGAACATTGGCACAAAATGTCGGACCTTGAAAAGAAACAAAACGGTCGTCCTAAGCAAAGGGCGTCGAGCCTTCAGGGTCAGCTCAGGACAGGTTGAGACTCAGGACATGCTGAGACATTTAGAGACTTGTTGAGATATGTTGGGATATGAGGTCATGAATTTTT
>JAOUQZ010000034.1:528344-536619 GCA_028564935.1 Neosilurus hyrtlii
CGAGACGTGAGAAAAACAGTTTCTAGTTTAATTCAGGTTACTTGGTTTCGTACTAGCACTAAGCAACTTTTCATTTAATTATTCATTCATTCATTTTCTAAGCGGCTTAATCCTAATCAGGGTCGCGGGGAGGCTGGCGTCCACCTCAGCCGAATCCGAGCGAAGGCTGGGCTTACAGTCACCACATACACAACCATTCACTCTCACACCTGGGGGCGATTTGGAACAACCAATTAGCCTACTGTGCATGTTTTTGGACTGTGGGAGGAAACCGGAGTACCCTGAGGAAACCCACAGGGATCTTCTTGCTGTGAGGCGGATGTGCCACCCATCTACACCACTGTGCCGCTCTCATTTAATTATGAAACAATAAACCTGTCGTACTGAGCCGTGCGTAAGTAATAAACAACGAGTGCAGTCGGGCTTCTATTTCAGCTTAAACTTTAAAACCTCAGGGCGGCACAGCGGTTAGCACCTCCGTCTCACTGCAAGAAGGTCCTGGGTTCGATTCCCAGGCTCGGGGTGCTTCTGTGTGGAGTTTGCATGCTCTCCCCGTGCTTGTGTGGGTTTCCTCCGGGTACTCCGGTTTCCTACCACATTCCAAAAACATGCACAGTAGGCTGAATGGCTGTTCCATATTGCCCCTAGGTGTGAGTGTTGGCCCTGCGATGGTCTGGTGAGCTGTTCAAGATGTACCCCGCCCTCACCCAGAGTCGGCTGAGATGGGTGCCAGCCTCCCCGTCACCCTGATTAGGATTTAAATGAAAATTTTGCAAAGACGTCCATCACATATACAACCATTTACACCCACTCTCACACCTAGGGGCATTTAAGAACCGCCATATGGCCTAATGTGCATGTCTTTGGAATGTAGGAGGAAACCCACACAAGCACAAGAAGATGAAAACTCCACACAGAGAGTCCTCACCGAGCCCAGGACTCGAACCCGGATCAAAGGCCGACGTGTTTACCACTAGCCCACACAGCACACTACAAAAAAATGGAAAAACTAGGAAGTATATTTAATAAAATGCAATGGACTGGTGTGCTGTTCAGGGTGTACTTCACCTTCACCCAGTGTTGGTTGAGATAGGCTTTAGCTTCCCTGAGACCCTAGTAGGATTACATAGAAGTGATTCGGCAAATGAGTGAGTATTTTATTAACGTGATCTAAATTAGCATCGTAGCTAACCTAAAGAAAGAAACAAGCTGATTGGCTGCATCACTAAAAAACTGTAAACAAATAAAACAGAGATGCAGATAAATGTGTGTGTGTGTGTGTGTGTGTGTGTCTGTGTGTGTGTGTGTGTGTGTGTGTTACTTTAGCTCCTGATCAATGTTTTAGGGCAGATAACCCACCCGACTCTGGTATAAATATAGCTGGAGGAGTGCACTAGCATAACGATTTCCTCTCGTCGGATTTCCTCGCCCCATCAGACCTCGCTCAGGTGGAACGGAGGTATCGATGTCAGCGTCGCGTTCCGGCAAGGAGATATCGAGCCGCGTTGTCCTGCTGACAGAAATATTTACGGCGTTCCAGAGGAAAGTGTGGCTCCACTCCGCTCATCTAGCAGCGATCACGAGCATCACGAGGGTCACCGCCACGATGCTTTCGGGAACGTTGTGTAGATCCAACTCACAGTGAAATGAAGGAGAACGAGGCGCTTTTCACACTTCAGCAGCTCCTGTTGAAGGTTTCGGGTCAGTCCTGATGACCTTTAGGGTCCTGACGGTGGATTATGGAGTGATCTGTTTTCCTCTGCGATGATAATACGACCTGATGTAAAAATAACTTAATCATGGATGGATAAAACAGTATTACATGTTTTTTTATGGACCAAAAAGGTTGCGACACATTTAAGTATTTAATCTTGGAAGTGTTTCTCTCTCTCTCTCTCTCTCTCTCTCTTTCTCTCTCTCTCTCTCTCTCTCTCTCTTTCTCTTCAGAAAAGATGTTCTTGACAGAACCTGCCAGAAGAACCGGTAGTGCTGAGAGGAGCTGTCAATCATCACTGCATATGTGTGCGTGTTTCATCACTCGCAGATGTCACACACCTGAGCTGCTACATGAAAGCATCATGTCCATTGGGGTTTTGAATATGACGGTGGTGGGGGCGGGGCAGCGGATGGTGGGGGTGGGGTGTAGCCTGGGGAAGATGGATCAGGACCTCGGGCTGTTCTAGAGACTGAATTGTTGCGAATATTTCACAGAGGAAAGGGAATGTGGAATAATCTGCGAAAAGGAAACGACGGATCTCGTGTGAAAAAGCACGTCGGTGAAAATTCCCTCCACGTATAAATCACGCTGATGGTTTTTACAGCGCCTCAAATTGAACGGATACATCTTTGTTATAAACGTGTCGCGCATATAGCGCTTCATATTTCTCTGCAGGAGCAAAAACGTGTTGTGCTGCGACCGAGCTCATACGGCGCTGTAGAATTAGTGCTCGGGAGTGTTCTGGAGGTGCGAAATGTTCCTCTGAAGCTCGAGAGGTTTCGTAATGGAGGCTGTGGCCCAGAAAGAGAGGAGAGGTTCAGAAATAGCCGAGGTGCGAACAGCCTGAAGGATTACACCTGAGGGACTCTGCCAACAACATCTCACTCTCTTTCTCTCTTTTTAATCCTCTCTCATGATCTCCATCACTTTCGCACTGACGTCCAGCAAGATGAGATGTTCTTGTTGCATCTTTGTTTTTATCGGGTAGTAACTATGGAATATTTCATCTGAAAATAAATTCGAAAACACTCAGAAACGTCCTTCAGGGAGTATTTTATATATATACGGTATATAAACACAATCGAATTCATGTAAAGTTCCTCTGTAAGTACAGCAGACAAGCGTTTATTCAACATTAGTGTCTCGTGGCGTCGTTAACTGTTGGTGCATGATAATATAATACATAAGAGCACTCAGAGAGTGCAAACCTTTACCAAGCCATAACAATTTTGTACACAGAACCCCCTGCTGGGTCTGCTGTCCTATGACACTTCCAGAAAAAGAGATTTCCCATGTTAAATTTCCATTTCTACTAAATGCGCATTCTAGACCGGATCAGGATGAAACTTAATTTTTGTGATGTCATCAGTGCTGGAATGTTACCAGAATTTAATGGGAACATCCGGAGCTGATCACCTAAAGATTTCAGATTGATCTGTCAAAAACTGTGGACAGGAAGTTGCTAAAAGAAAAACAAACAAACTAGAGGACTCATGGCATGTAAAGTACCGCCCCCCAGGAGGATTATTATAACTTAGCATGGCTATAATGAAATGTCTCCCTCTAGTGGGTGTCTGATTAATATTTTGGCCCATATTAAAGAACAGGGATTTTTTTTCAGGATTTGTAAAAAAAAAAAAAAAAATTTGTTTTATTAATTAAATTTCTATGTGAACCTGAGCATGGATCGCCTCCAAAATTTGAAAGTTTATTATTTGTACCACACCCTACTCTAAAAACAAATTTCATTTAATTCCATGCATAATTTTGTACATTATGTTGCGCACAAACAAACAAACAAAGGTCCTGCTGGAGATCATAAAAGAGCTGCATTATATATTTAGAGGAAAATAAATATCTTAATATTATTGATGGTGACAGTGTTTTACTTTTTACTTTTGCTTTGCACTGAAGCTATGAAGCTAATGTAGCTAACAAGTAACGTTAGCTTTAACTACAGAAATTTATCTTAACTGTATAATCCAGTTTTCATCCTCTCAGTAATTTCCCTGATCTCATAACCATGTAAAATAAAAGAGAGAATCCTTAATTAAGTGATTTAGCATCAGATACGGCGTCTGAAATTCCCAGCGCAGGGACTTGAAGTGATTTACAGTAAACTGTGGAGACCTGAAGCTAACAGGAACTGTTTCATTTACTACTCTATCGTTCCTGTCCGAAGAACCAAATCCCATCATCACCTCCTAAACACTGTCACCAGTCATTATTAACCCTACGTTTACACGGCGTTTACTCTTCACAGGCGTGCAGCAGCAGGAGAAACGGTGGAGGTTTAGGACGGAGATGAAAGGAGGGATTTGGAACAGGCTGGAGGTGGTAAAGCTGATTGACTGCGAGGAGGTGAATTGATTTGGGTTGAGAGCGTGCAGTGAGGATGCCTTTTCTGTAGATTTGTTTTTTTTGCAGTATGTTTCATCATAACAA
This sequence comes from Neosilurus hyrtlii, assembly GCA_028564935.1. Lineage (NCBI taxonomy): Eukaryota > Metazoa > Chordata > Actinopteri > Siluriformes > Plotosidae > Neosilurus > Neosilurus hyrtlii. Next base: position 532,507 of record JAOUQZ010000034.1, read on the forward strand.
TCCCTGAGGGAGGACACGAGAGTAAAAGATAAAAAATTATAATAATACAAAAAAATCAGAGCTTCAAAAACACACCTTAAATATCTTTACATGGACGTCTCAACGTAAACACACCATTGTTCAGCATAGTAGCTATAAATATCACCATCATCATGACAACCATCATCTTCATCATCATCATCACCACCATGATCACCATCATCTTCATCACCATCATCATCACCGTCATCATCACTGTCATCATCACCACCATCATCAGCATCATCATCACCACCATCATCACAACCATCATCTTCCTTATCATCATCATCATCACCACCATCATCAGCATCATTTTCACCAACACCATCATCACCACCATCATCACCACCATCACCAGCATCATCTTCACCACCACCATCATTACCACCATCTTCAGCATCATCATTTTTACAACCATCATATTCATCATCATCATCATCATCATCATCATCACCACCATCATCATCTCCATCTTCATCACCACCATCATCACCATCTTCATCACCATCATCATCACAATCACCATCATCATCACTATCATCTTCACCACCACCATCATCACCACCATCATCACCAACATTATCAGCATCATCGTCATCACAACCATCATATTCACCATCATCATCACTACCATCATCATCACCATCTTAATCACCACCATCATCACCATCCTAATCACCATCATGATCACAATCACCATCATCATCACCATCATCATCACCACCATCATCATCACTATCATCATTATCACCATCATCACCATCATCAGCATCATTATCATCATCATCACAACCATCATATTCATCATCATCATCACTACCATCATCATCACCATCTTCATCACCACCATCATCACCATCCTAATCACCATCATGATCACAATTACCATCATCATCACCATCATCATCACTATCATCATTATCACCATCATCACCATCATCAGCATCATTATCATCATCATCACAACCATCATATTCATCATCATCATCATCACTACCATCATCAGCATCATCATCGTCACCACCATCACCATCCTAATCACCATCATCATCACAATCACCATCATCATCACCATTATCATCATCATCACTATCATCATTATCACCATCACCATCATCACCATCATCAGCATCATCATCGTCACCACCATCACCATCATCATCGTCACCACCACCATCATCATCATCACCATCATCATCACCATCATCATCGTCACCACCACCACCACCACCATCATCATCATCATCATCACCACCACCATTGTCACCATCATCACAATCATCAACATCATTATTATCATCAGCATCATTATCATCATCGTCACCACCATCACCTTCATCATCGTCACCACCACCACCATCATCATCATCACCATCATCATCACCATCATCATCGTCGCCACCACCACCACCATCATCCTCATCATCACCACCACCATTGTCACCATCATCACAATCATCAACATCATTATCATCATCAGCATCTCTACCATCTTCATCATCATTATCATCATCAGCATCATTATCATCATCATCACCATTACTACCATCATCATCATCATCATCATCATCAGTCAGTCAGGTTAGCTGTAGCTTGGAAGTTGGATGTAATTTATTCAGTAAAAAGTGTTATAAGTCCCTCGGAATGAGAATAAAATACAGATTACATCCATTAACAATATAAATAATAAACTGTTTCCGAGCATCTTGAGTTTATAATGAAATATTTTTCATTAGCCTGAGCGTAAACTCGTGTATCTCTTTTTCTCAGGGCAGTTTTTTCCCCTGACTGGCCGTGACATTTAAGAGAGAAATAAAGGTGTAATAGAGAAACACATGGACAGTAAAGTCTAGCGATGTATCACTCATCCCATCTCTCTCTTTATTTTCTCTCACAACCTTCAGTTTTAATAAGAGACGATGTTCATGGCATTCACAAAACTCTCGATTCAGCTGGTAATAGAAACGAAACTAGTGATGAGATTCACAGTGTGAAAAAGAATTTTAATAAACATGTGTAAAAATAATAAAGTGAGATTGGATCAGAGCGCTCGACCTCGCTATTAAACTCCCAGGTTTATTAACCAACTCACAGTAAAGAATCAAAATATAATTACACTGATACTAAATATACGCTCTTCAATAACAGCAAATATATATATATATAAAAAGCCCTGCGATGGCCTGGCGAGCTGTCCAGGGTGTACTCTGCCCTCGCCCAGAGTCGGCTGAGATGGGCGCCAGCCTTCCCGCAACCCTAATTAGGATTAAGCGGTGACAAATATATAAAAACACCTTTCCTCCTACCTCACTCACTCACTCACTCACTCATTCACTCATTCATTCATTTTCTTACTCACTCACTCATTCACTTACTCACTCATTCATTCATTCATTCATTTTCTTACTCACTTACTCATTCACTCATTCATTCATTCGTTCATTTTCTTACTCACTCACTCATTCATTCATTTATTCATTTTCTTACTCACTCACTCATTCACTCATTCATTCATTTATTTTCTTACTTACTCACTCATTAATTCATTCTTTCATTTTCTTACTCACTCACTCATTCATTCATTCATTCATTTTCTTACTCACTTACTCATTCACTCATTCATTCATTCGTTAATTTTCTTACTCACTCACTCATTAATTCATTCATTCATTTTCTTACTCACTCACTCATTCACTCATTCATTCATTCATTTTCTTACTTACTCACTCATTAATTCATTCTTTCATTTTCTTACTCACTCACTCATTCATTCATTCATTCATTTTCTTACTCACTCACTCATTAATTTATTCTTTCATTTTCTTACTCACTCACTTATTCACTCATTCATTCATTCATTCATTTACTCACTCAATAATTTATTTACTTTACATTAATTACTCATTTGCTTATTCACTCACCCATTCACTCATGCATTCCCACACTTGCTCACTTACTAATTCAACCCTCCCCCAGCCCCCTACAGAGGGCCCGTACTGAGTGGGGCATGGATGTGAGCACTTTGGAGTGTGTGTAGATTTCCCCGGAGGAAGGAGGAAGTGAGAAACGATCTGTTTAGGAGGGATTGCTGATGATCGCTGGACCACTACGGACTTCTCGGGGATCATTTTACAAAACAGACTTCATGCAGTGCAGTAACGGAACGTCTTCCCATCTGTAGGTTTCCCAATCAGACAGAATTCCGTATTTTATTCCTCTGACTCTGAAGCTTCCATTGTTTAATACAGTTAATGTGAAATCTGTGATGTGGTGATGAATTTGTTTTCATGTTTCTGATTGTAATTAGGTTTAATTAATATTTATGAAAGGAGTCTACAGTGTCAGTGTGCTGTGAAGTTCATCATCTCCAGAAAAGACACATGTAGTTAGAGAAGGAGAGAGAGAGAGAGAGAGAGAGAGAAAGAAAGAGCAAGAGACACCCCAAGAGACAGAAAGAGAAGATGAAGAAAGCAAGAGTGTTTACTAGTGGAGGTGTGACGTGACGTGAATTGTGACGTCAGTTCCTGTTCTGTGAATCGCCTGCCGGCAACTGCTCGTCGGCATTCTTAACTTAGCTTCTTTCCTCCGATTTTAGATATTTTATTTTAATTTCCTTGTTTAACGTCAACTTTTTTTCCCATCTTGAATCAGTTTTAGTTATTTTATTTATTACTTCTTTGAACACCAATTTTTCTCCACTTCAAAGCAGCACGCAGAGGGAATCAACAGCGTCCTGCTAATATCCTGCTACTATCCTTAAGTCTCCAGCTAAGGTTTGTTTTTAGCATCATGGCTACTATCCAGCTTGTTCAGTGTGTTGAGTGCAGGATGCTTAGTAATTCTCCCTCCGTCATTAGCGATAATTTTATCTGTGATAGGTGTACACTAGGTAGCTCTCTGACGGAGAAGATTGTAGCGTTAGAGGTGCGCATCCAGACTTTAGAGAGGGAATGTGAGAGTGAGAGTAGCGTTGTTCCTGCAGCAGAAAGTCTGGGTGCCTTAAGCAGAGATAGTAACCCCCCTCCTCCGGCATCAGAGCCCTCGCAGCGGGGCGAATGGGTGACGACTCTGCGGCATTCTCACAAAGCCAAA
>JAOUQZ010000034.1:572849-581549 GCA_028564935.1 Neosilurus hyrtlii
TCATCTGATATGCAGCAGGTGAACCATGATGGACATTATAGCGGATGTTCAGTGAATGATTAGCGAAAGGAAACTGAAGTCTTCAGGATATATAACTACCGTACATGTAAAGGGTTCTCATTGGATCTGAAATGGACAGCGATGCACATCCTCAGGGGTATCATGAGAGTCTAGTGCAGACCACCAGATCATTTTTTTTCTTAGCATTTCAGTCCATCATACATCCGTTTAGGTGTCATGGTAGCACAGTGGTTAGCACGTCCACCTCACAGCAAGAAGGTTCCGGGTTTGCTTCCCGCGCTTGGAGCGTTTCTATGTGGAGTTTGCAATTTCTTCCCGTGACTGTGTGGGTTTCCTCTGGGTACTCTGGTTTCATCCCACAGTCCAGAAACATGGACATGATTGGCAGTATCAAATTGCCCCTAGGTGTGTGAAGGGGTGTGTGTGTGCTGCCCTGCGATGGCCTGGCGAGGTGTTTATGGTGTACCCCACCTTCGTTCAGAGTCGGCTGAGATGGGCACCAGCCTCCCCGCGACCCTAATTAGGATTAAGCGGCTTAGAAAATGAATGGATGATGAGACGTCCGTTTATGCTCTCCGGTGAGGTGCGGAGGTACTGCTCTGTAAGAAGGTTGTATTTTAGCCGGAGTTTGTGTGATTGGATCATGTAAATTGTTATGAGTGGAATGTTATGAAATTCCAAAGGCGGAGCTTCAGACAAGGAAAGCTCCATAAAATTTTGGAGATGATCCGGATGAAATTCTGGATCCAGGAAAGGATTTTTGAAACGATTATTTAACGCTGTTAGATTGGATTTTTCTTTTTTACTTTTTTTTTTTTTTTTGGTGGTTATCGGGGATTGTTGGGTATGGTGGAGGTTTGCACTCTCCGAGTGCCCTTGTTCATTCTGCATCAAGATCAGGTCCAGAAAATGAACCTTTTGGGCTATTTTTAAAATTGGCTGTGGTCACATTACTTTATCACATAAAATACTACATAGAGTACGTAATAAAATGAAAGTTTTGACTGATTTATTGTAGATAAAATTATAATAAAATATAAATGGTATAAAATATAAATGGTATAAAATTATATTTATAAATTATATTTACATCAACTTGAACATGAAATGTATCCTTGATGTCAAAATGGCCTCTTCATATTATTATATTTATTATAGCCACACCCACTGGATATGAGCAGTCGCTTGCTCCGATTGGCTCCTTTACTACTAGGATATCAACTCATATACCATTGGAAGGGAAAAACAAAATGGCGACATTATTTACAGAACTAACAGAAGACAAAATTATTTGCCAAAATAAAAAAATATATATATCACAGTTTGTTTCTATTCATTCTAACATTTCTTCCAACTGGATGTGGATGATATAAAACAGTTATTCCACTTGATCTCGTCGTACAGGGCTGATAGCCATCTCAGAGCGCATCAGCTCATATACAACTAATGAATAATTATTCATTATAAATAAACATATATTATATGATATAAAAATAAATAATCATACACATTATTATGATTTGTTCGATATCTTGCTTTGAGTCAGACTTTTCATTTCCCGTGAGCTGAAAAGAGGAAACTTTATCAGGGTTAAATGAGATCAGGGTTTCATTCGTACAAGCTCGGTGGACTGATGTCACCTTCTAAGCAAATTTAAATTTGTGCTTAGGATTACAGACAGAAAACCTTAAAGAAAACCAGCTGTGGATGAAGCTCCGCCCTCAGGGAATCAAACACACACATATATATACACACACACTCATTGAGGGATGCCACATATGGAGAAATACATGGAAAGAATAATTGGGTTTGAAATTACCACTCAGTATTTAAAGGAGAGATGAAACCAGAAACAGAAGAAAAAATTCCAGAGGTTCTGGAATGTTCTCCGAGTTCCCTATTCAGAAGTGAATACAGTGTTTTATGGCCGACATCCACACGAGAAGCAGCACCTCAAAAATTCATATTCAGACTCTTCTGATTCAAACTCCTCCATCCTCAATGCTCCGCCTCCATTCTCTACCCACTTCCTTTCTGAAGTCCAAAGTCTAACGAATGAGCTGTAACAAATCTCTCACTGTGTTTGCTGTGTTCTCTCTGTGTTCCGTCTCTGTGTTCTCAGTGTGTTCTTGCTGTGTTCCTCCAGTGTGTTCTCTCTGTGTGCTATCTGTGTTCTGTCACTTTTTGTTCTCTGTGTTCTCTCTCTGTGTTCCCTCTCTGTGTTCTCGCTGTGTCCCTCCTGTGTGTTCTCTCCATGTGCTCTCTGTGTTCTGTCACTTTTTGTTCTCTGTGTTCTCTCTCTGTGTTCCCTCTCTGTGTTCTCGCTGTGTCCCTCCTGTGTGTTCTCTCCATGTGCTCTCTGTGTTCTGTCACTTTTTGTTCTCTGTGTTTTCTCTCTGTGTTCCCTTTCTGTGTTCTCTATGTGGTCTCGCTGTGTTCCTCCTGTGTCAAAACAAGATATCAACCAAATCATAATAATGTGTGTGATTAATTACTATTTTGTATGTTTTTATATAATTATGTTTATTTCTAATTAATAATTATTCCATTAGTTGTATATGAGCTGATGCACTCTGAGATGGCTATCAGCCCTGTACAACGAGATCAAGTGGAATAACTGTTTAATATCATCCATATCTACTAAGTTGGAATAAATGTAAGAGAATGAATAGAAACAAACTGTGTGTTCTCTGTGTTATCTGTATTCTTTCTGTGTTCTCTTTGTGTTTCCTGCGTGTTCTTAGTGTTTTCTCATGTTCTCTGTGTGTTCCCCCATTCTCTGTGTTCTCTCCATGTACTATGCGTGTTCTTTGTGTGTTGTCCCTGTTCTCTGTGTTGTCTCTTTGTACCCTGTATTCTCTGTTCTCACTGTTTTCTGTGTGTTCTGATCTCTGTGTTCTCTCCATGCTCTCTGTGTTCTCTTTGTGCTCACGAAGTCCTCTGTGTTCATTGTGTTCTCTGTGTGTTCCTTGTGTGTTCTGTGTTCTCTTTGTATTCTGTGTGCTCTGTGTGTTCTCTGTGCTCTTTCCATACTTTGTGTGTTCTCTGTATGTTCTCTGTTCCCTCTGTATTATTTTATGTTCTCTGTGTGTTCCCCTTGTTCTCCCTGTTCTCTGTGTTCTCTGTGTTTGCTCCATGCCTTGTGTGTTCTCTGAATTTTCTGTACGTACTCTCTGTGTTCTGTGTTCTCTCTTTGTGTTCTGTGTGTTCTCTGTATGTTCCCCTTGTTCTATGTACTCTGTGTGTCCTCTCTGTTCTCACTATGTTTTCTGTGTGTTCTCTCTGTGTTCGCTATATGTTCTCGCTTTGTTCTCTGTGTTCTTTCTATGTTCTCTGTGTTCCCACTGTTCTGTGTTCATTCTAAGTACTCTGTGTGTTCTCTGTGTTCTCACTGTCTTCTGTGTGTTCAGTCTATGTTCTGTCTATGTTATTTCTGTGTTCTCTGTGTTTTCTTTATGTTCTCTGTGTGTTCTCTCTGTTCTCTGTGTGTTCCTCCTCTTCTCCGTGTTCTGTTTGTGTTCTCTGTGTTTGTGGATCCTGTCCTTCATGTACACAAGACGCAGTCTTTAAGTAGTGTTGGATGGAGAAAACATTTCAGCTGGTTCATTTAGGTGGTTCAGTAGTAGTCTCCGTCATAGTCCCGGATTGGATCATATCCCATCAACTCTTTCATGCTTTCTTCTAAATAGATCGACATCTCATCTAGAACAAGTAAAAAATAATCATAAAAAAATTAAAAGAGTTAAAGAAGAAAACAGGTTCACACAAACATCAATTAAGCGTCAGGGTAACGGTGGAGATGTGGTGCCTGGAGAACAATGCTGAGGAGGCTGGAGCCATTTGTGGTTCAGTAAAAGAGAACACTATGAGCTTAAGATAATAAGGATTTTTTTTTGTCCACTGGAATAGCGTGGTGGTTAGCACGTCCAACTCACAGCAAGAAGGTCCTTGGTTTGAGTCCCAAAATCTGCAAATGTGTTTCTCTGTGGTTTCTGTGTGGTTGGTCCTGGTATGCTGATTTCCTCACACAGTCCAAAGACATGCACAGTAGGCTAATTTGCTGGTACAAATTGCCCCTAGGTGAGAGTGTGAGTGTGAATGGGTGTGTGTGATTGTTTTGGTCCTGCAATGGACTGGCAACCTATTCAGAGTGCTCTGCATTTTCACCCAGGGTCAGATCAGACAGGCTCCAGTGTTTCCCTGCCACCCTAGTTAGGGACTTGGATAAATTCAAAACGCTACCTGCACAGTGGGTAAAGCAGTAGCTCAAGAAAAATGAAAGATTTGAGCAAAATGCGAGTTTGAGGGTATTGTGCAGGTCATGAGATACCAAAACGGCCGTCATTTTGACCAGAATGAGTTTCTGCAGCTTGTTTGGTTAAGATCTGGTCTCTGAAAAAAAATTTATTTTTTGCTAAAACGGTGCATTTGAGGCCCTCAGTTCTAGCACCCAGACCCTCCATATCACTTTCAAACCCCTCTATATCCATCATTTTATGTTTTTTCTGCCTAATTTACGAAATTCATTGAGTAATTTGTCTGTGCTTAATGCCAACTGGGTGCCACCTTCCCATCGGATGCTAAAAACATGAAAATGTCATCAATAATTACAGTCTAAAATGATTTGAAATGGACGTGATAATGTGAAGTGCAATTATTATAAAATAACATATAAATATGTTTCAGTGCTGTACGATGGGATATAGTCACAGTTTTTTTCCTATAGTTCTAATGCAAATGCAGTAACGACTTGCTCTGAGAATATCAACCTTTGACGAGCTCTAAAACCTGAACCATTGGTCCGATGTTCAAAAACTAATGTGTTCTGAAATCTGTGCTGAGCTCTATAAGGAAAACAAAAAATAATAGTTGTATGATCCATTCATTCATTTTCAAAGCCGTTTAATCCTAATTAGAGTCGCGGGGAGACTGGCGCCCATCTCAGCCGACTCTGGGCAAGGGCGGGTACACCCTGGACAGCTCCCCAGGCCATCGCAGGGCCAATACACCCACAAGCATTCACACTCCCTCTTACACCTAGGGGCGATTTGGAACAGCCAATTAACCTGTGCATGTTTGTGGACTGTGGGAGGAAACCGGAGTACGTGGAGGAAAACCACACAAGAACAGGGAGAACACACAAACTCCAAACAGAAACTGCCCAAGCCCTGAAATCGAACCTGGTACCTTCTTTCTGTGAGGCAGACGTGCTAACCACTGCGCCACCGTAGCCCCCTTAGCGATATAACTTTGAAACATTTCTCCGAGTGTCTACACTAGTACGATTAAACAGTTCGGCAAATGAATATATAAATGAATGAATATATGTTAGACCATGTTGTCTTTTGGCAGTAAGTCAGCCACGTAGCACATTGTGTGTCCTAAAATAAACCAATGGAGACTCCACCAGAGTAAAGTCAATGTTTATGTGGTAGCCGGTTACCTGGTGGTAAAATCCCCAGCACTACAGTGGCTGAGACGTTGCCCAGGACATTTTTAGCGATGCATCTGTAAGTCCCCGAATCTTCCCGGGTCGCGTCCTCGATCTGCAGCCAACTGGAGAGCTCATATTTCTGAGGACCTCCTCTGGACTACACAGGACAAAGGATCCTTGAGAACCTATACTGTACACTACACACTTTATATCCCAGAATATACACATAAACATTCATAGCTCAAATTGCTAACCTGCACAGATATATGAGGATCGTCTCCAGGCAAAATAACCTCCTGTCCGTCTTTCCTCCATTCCACCAGCGCCATAGGGAAGGCAAAGACCTCGCACAAAAACACTGCACTGCTCCCAGTCACATTCACCAAATTATGCGGAGGAACTTTGATGATAGGAGCTTACCACAAAGAAAGAGAAAAATACAGAGAGAGAGAGAGAGAGAGAGAGAGAGAGAGAGAGAGAGAGAGAAAGAGAGATCAGACATGGGATCATGTTCAAAAGGTATTTCCTCTCAGTAAAGCACTAAAGCCGCTCGTGTAATTCTGGCTGTGCTGCTGCTGTTCAAAGGTCATAAATCTCCCCTCGAAAACCAGCAGGAAAATTGTAGGCTCCTGAAAGTCCAAAATTCCCAAACAGGCAGTTAAAAGGTTTAGGAGAGGAAAACATCAGTAAGAGAACACGTAAGCTGCATCGACATGAGGAAGGGGGGTGGGGGTGGGGGGGGGGGGTCCTGCAGTGTCTGCGAATTCATTCGGAAAATTATTATAATAATGAAAAAGAAATGAACACACAGCGGGAACTCGTCTATTTATACAATCTGATCAGGTGGTACAGTGGTGCAGTGGTTAGCATGTCCACCTCACAGCAAGAAGGTCCTGGGTTCGATTCCCAGGCTCGGAGCGTTTCTGTGTGGAGTTTGCATGTTTTCCCTGTGTTTGTATAGGTTTCCTCCTGCCATTCTTGTTTCCTCCCCCAGTCCAGAAACATGCACAGTAGACTAATTGGCTGTTCCTAATCACCCCTAGGTATCTGTGTGTGTTTGCCTTGTGATGGCCTGGCGAGCTGTTCAGGGTGTACCCTGTTTTCACCCAGAATCGGCTGAGATGGGCGCCAGCCTCCCGTAATCAGGATTGATGAAATGGATGAATGATGAACGATAAATCTGATCAGACACTGATTTCATTAACAGCCACCATGACAGTACATTTACGTTTCCATAGTAACAGCGTGCACTTGTACAGTGTGCATGCCACAACAAATGGAAAATAATTTTTGTTAGTACCTTCGACTAGGAGGTCATGATTTATGGTCAGGTTTACGTTTGTTTGTTCGCAGAATCAGTTATGTGCATTGTTTTATTACATTTTTTATCTGTTTGTTTATTTATTTTTATTTCTTTTTACCAGAGGCAGGGCTTTGGTCTAGGAAGACGGCATAAGATTTTGGAGATGATCCAGATTAAATTCTGGATCCAGGAATTTTTTTAAAGGATTCTTTAACATTATGAGACAAATATATATATATTTTTTCTGGAAGTGTGCAACTACAGCAGACCCAGCAAGGGGTGCTGTGTACTTTTTTTTTTATTCTTTTTTTAAAGCTTGGCAGAGGTTTGCACTCTATGAGTTTTATTGTAAGGAGAAATATATTTGTTGTAGTTTCTTAGAAATTTAGAAAATAACCATTCATGTCAGCTGGTGAGGGAACGAGTGTTCACAGCTGCTGTAACAGAGCTGAGGACAGACAGTGACGCTTTTAAAACTTTACATTTACATTTACAGCATTTATCAGACGCCCTTATCCAGAGCGACTTACAGAAGTGCTTTAAAGTCACTATCAGTGAATATATTCTTATACTGGTTTGTCAGGACACAGGCTAAGTATACCATCAGTCAAAAACTCAGAGGATAGGTGTTGTGGGCAGGTATTTTTTTGACTCAGCAGTCCGAACATTCAGAGGAAGTTCATTCCATCACCTTGGAACCAGAACAGAGAAGAGCAAAATCATTGTGTGGCATTATATAATAGGTGGGAGTAGGCAGCGGGGGCTCAGTGGTTAGGGCTCTGGGTTACTGATACCAAGGTTGGGGATTCAAGCTGCCATTGTTGGGCCCCTGAGCAAGGCCCTTAATCTTTAACCGCTCAGTTGTATGAAAAATTGTGAAAAGGTCGCTGTGGATAAGGGCGTGTACCAGTGCTGTGAATGTAAATATCTGGATTATCACTGGATGGAATGTGCAATAAATGTAAAAAAAAACCATAATCTTACACTTTTGAAAAATATTGTGATCTCAGTCTGTAACTGTCAACACACAGCCCCGTTATTATAGAGGATAAAGTTTTATATTTCAAATAGAAGTGTGTAGAATTGTAATATTTCATTATAAGGTGGAGATGAAGTCGGATGAAGCTCATACCGGTCCTGCAGGGCCCGAGGGTCGAGTTAAGTCCCGGGTCGGAGAACGCCGCCTCCCTGAACTTGCAGGGGTTCGTGTAAGTCCGTCCGTCTGACCCGCACACAGACTCCCCCGACGCGCACGCGCACAGCGGCTCCTGCGGCTCTCCATCGGCCGCCGGCGACGCGTCGGTTTTACACTCGAGTCCGTCTCCACACAGCCCGTAGTAGACATTAGTGTCTCCGGGATCGCACGGCTGTCCCTCCAGGTTCCCGCATTCGGAGCAGCAGCCGCAGGAATCGCGCACCAGCCCCGCTCTGCAGCCCTGCGCCGGCGGACACAGCTCCGGGACACAGCGCTCACACAGCGTCGCGTTCCGGCCCCGCAGCTCGTCCTCCTCCGCGCCGCGGTAATAATCGAAGCTGGACAGCTCTTCATCCACGTCCTCGTACTGGTAGAAAGGGAAGGTCTTCCCGGGACTGAAGCTGAGAGTGAGAAGAGCAGCGAGCAGCAGCATCGTGCTCCAAATCCCAACTGCTGCAAAAAATACAAAAAATAGCAAGAAGGAAGGAAAAAGAAAAGAAAAAAGGAAAGCCCCGACAGGACAGGAGTGATTATGTCTCTCCTAAACAGCAGGACACAGCAGGACACAGCAGGACAGCTGAAGTCTGGACAGGACTGGAGGAGCCCCAGTGTCCTTCTGTCTCAGAGGCACAGTCAAATTATTCTCTCTCTCACACACACACAGTCAACTTATTCTCTCTCTCTCTCTCTCTCTCTCTCTCACACACACACACACACACACACACACACACACACACACACACACAC
>JAOUQZ010000034.1:607751-626662 GCA_028564935.1 Neosilurus hyrtlii
ACACACACACACACACACACACACACACACACACACACACACACACACACACACACACACACATACACACACACATAGATTTTTAAATACATTCTAACATATCATGCATGTATTATATCAGATCTTGATGTGTTTTGAGGAAGTATGTGTGTGTGTGTGTGTGTGTCTCTGTGGGTACCTCCAGAACAGCCACAGGGTCTCCGTGCTGTAGGATAGTGATGCGGTGTGTGTGTGTAAAGGTGGTATCAGGCCGGATCTCACTCCCGCTGAGCTGCACCGTGTACTGTGGCGTCAACTCACTACTTTCATCACTGAACAGATTCAGAACTCCGGCCTCCGCTCGACACCACAGGGTCTGCCACTGATAATTCATCAGCACGTTCAGATACCCCGCTAACCACAGAGAGAGAGAGAGAGAGAGAGAGAGAGTCAGGGGAAAGAGAAGGACATGAACAGACTCTGTGCACGCAAACAATGTGTTTCTGTCACCTGTGGGGGGATAGGCTGCCAGTACTTTTGTTCAGGGGGACAGATGGGTTTTCTTGGGTAATTATATCACTGAAACTATTACAGATGGCGGTGATGTGAAACAAATTACCTCTGTTTTTATAACGGCTGATTTCTGTGCTCGGAGCAGAAGAAGGTGCAGAGACCATCTCCTCATCTGAATCAGTGTGGAGGACTGAACTCGACTACAGACAGACAGGTACGAGATGAAGAAAAACAGAGTGAGACAGAAACCATCAGTAAAGATATTATTATTATTATTATCATCATCATCACCCTGCAAGAATCCAGTCTGTCACTCTTCAGGACAGAGGAGGAACCCATGGATTCGGGCTCGCAGTAAGAAGAGCCGCTGAGCTCCTCGATGACCTGAAGACACAGAATACAGACTTTAAATATGAATTGTATTTTAGACAAAAATGACAGATGGAGATGCAAACGAGACGTTTATACAAAAGACTCAGGCGAGACATCCTTCGAGACACAAGTGGAAGCATAAGCAAGTAAGGCAAACACAGAAACGAGACATGGTTGTGACATGCATGAGACACATACAGGAATCAGTTAAAACAAAATGAGACAAATGAGATATAAATGAGATACAAATGAGACGTGCATGAGACACATACAGAACATGATGCATCAGTTAAACAAAATGACACATAAATGAGATATAAATGAGACATGCATGAGACACATACAGAAAATTATACATGAGGCATCGGTTAGGTAAAATGAGACATAAATGAGACATGCGTGAGACACAGGAAATGATACATGAGGCATCAGTTATGTAAAATGGTACATATGAGACGTAAATTTGATATAAATGAGACATAAATGAGACATAAATGAGATATAAATGAGAAATACATGAGACACATACAGGTAGTGATACTTGAGGCATCAGTAAGGCAAAATAAGACAAAATGAGACATAAATGAGATGATTGATTGATCAGACATGGAGACACTTATGAAACCTGCTAGACAAACAGGAAAAACTCCTATATGAGATACATGTGAGCCAGAGACATAAAAACCCTAATGATGTACTCTACAAGAAATAGCTGAGACAGGTGTGAGAATCAGACCTTCCTCCATTCCTCGGCCTGGCTGCAGCTATGGAAGCCCAGGATGAGGGTGTCCGACCCTCCCACCACCTTCAGCTCGTGCTGCATCTTCTTACTGTGTTTGGATTTGTACACCACCTGACACCCCGTCAGCTTCATCTCCAGCAGAGGTTGGAGGTCTTTAGCGCACTTAAAACACTTGAACGAATAAAAGAGAACACAGGAGTATATAGAATAATAATCTCAAGACAAAATCAGCAGCTCTGCTCAAGGTACGAGCGAGGTGGTATTTATCCAGTACGCGTTTCCTCCTCACCAGTAAGGAGTCGTGTTTAACAATGAAAAGCTGACGTGTCCACTGGCCGAGCCACTTCTTCCTCCACAGGTACTCACAGAGCCGCGATTCAGGGACGGGTCGCTGGCAGGGCTGGGAAGAGCCACACTGGATGTAATGAGCACGGTCCACAGGGACATCCTCTTCTTCCTCACCATATGACTCATAATGACTGCTCTCAGAGTCCACTTTATCTGAGGAGATGGAGCGCATGAACCTATCAGTACTTAATTCAGTACTTACTGAGGCAGGACATATGAATTATTCTGATGTGCTTAATGAGATGAGGCATGGAAAATTAGTAAGTAATAAACAAGACGAGACGTAAACTAGTCAGTAGTTAAGTAGTCTAAGTAAATGGGGGGGGCACCGAGACGTCCCCAGACCAGCCGAGAGACGTAGTCCCTCCAGTGTGTTCTGGGTCGACATGCCTGAAACACCACACCAGGGAGACGTTCAGGAGGCATTCTAATCAGATGCCGGAGCCACCTCAACTGGCTCCTCTCAACACGGAGGAGCAGCGGTTCTACTCCGAGCCCCTCCTGGATGGAGGAGCTTCTCAGCCTTTCTCTGAGGGAGAGTCCCGCCACCCTCTTATTTTAGCAGTATCCGCCATCTTGTTCTTTCGGTCACTACCCAAAGCATGTGACCATAGGTAAACTATGGCATGTAGACTAGTCAGTACTTAATGACACACATTTAGGAGATAAGATACACAAGTACTAAGATGAGACAAAAGGATGTTGGAACTAATTCAGTACTTATTTAGATGGAACACTGAAAGCTTGTGAATGTTCAGTAATTATATATATATATATATATATATATAAAACTTAGATTGTTTTGTGAACCTGTCCATGTTACTTCAGGTCATAATAAACATATATGCACGATGTACAGGTACTAAATTTATGTTGTTAATGAATGCAAGTAAATAATGAGATGCAGATTGTGTGCAATAATTGGGACTAACTTGTAGATTGGTTGGCTGAAATAAAAGGCTCCGCCTCTTCATAACAGTCATCATCTTCCTCCGGTTGGTATGAAGGCCGTGGAGGGACCACAGGCACCAAAGACTGAGGACACACAAGAATTTATACTATTAAAAATAAATGTATTTATAACCTGAAACCAAGACAGCAGAAAAATACCACATGTACAATAAGAGTCTTCCAGATGTTCAGCAGTGGTCACCAACCCTCTTCCTGTAGATCAACCTCCCTGAAGTCTTTAGCTCCACCCTGAATTACACCCATCTGACCATAATCATTCATTCATTTATTCGCCAAACCACTTTATCCCCTTATGGTTGCTGGGAGGCTAGAGCGTATCTCAGCCAACTCTGGGCGAAGGTAAAGTACACCCTGAACAGGTCACCAGTTCATCCCAGAGCAACACACACACACAACTATTCACCCTATAGGTAATTTGGAACAGCCAATTAGCCTAATGTATATTTCTGGACTGTGGGAAGAAAGCAATTTACCTGGAGGAAACCCATGCCAGTACGGGGAGAACATGCAAATTCCACACAGAAACGCCCTCGCCAAGCCCGGAACTCGAACCCAGGGCCTTCTAGCTCTGAGGCGGATATGTCAACCATTACACCACGTGCCGCCCATCTTCTAATCAGTGACTTCTGAAGTGCTTGATCAGCTAAGAGCGGTGTTAGAGTTGGGTTGGAGATAAAACCAGCAGGAAGACGGAGCTCCAGGAGCAGGATTGATGACCACTGATAAACCTGACTTCACTTATTCCTCATAAGCCGCACACATCAACTTAAATGTAGATCATAAACATCCATAATAACAAGCTAGGAGTTTAAAAAACATCCTTTCAAGCTTCCAAGCAGCTCAACTGTCTTAGGCCGGGCCTTATCGTCCGAAGATCATGGGTTCAAAGCGTAACTGGTAAGTGGTGCTGCTCTCTGGGGAAGAAGATGGCTTTGTACCATCTGTTACCCCTATGAACAGAGAAGCTAAAGGAAGCACATCTTAGCCTTTGTCCTCCCAAACTGTAGATATCTTCACTGAATAAACCGCGAGAGAAAACAGAAACATCCTTGTGATCATACACGGAGGCTCAGGGAAAAGCAGCTGCTGCCCGTTAATCAAGTCCGTTCAAGGTTGTTGTATCCTCCATGAACCTGTTGACCTTCCAGAGGCCACTGTTCCAGATGGCGCGTCTACCTCAGGGTCTGTTCTTCTTATCTACATAATGATGTCAGCGAGTGTTGGAAATTAGTGTTCCACAAGGGGACAGAAGTCTTTTAGGAAGTACTGCCGTGTTTTAGGGAAGATGCTTCATGTTAGGGAGGAAAAGACCACCATACAAGAAAAGTTCTGCTTGTTTTCTCCAGAAAAAAACCCTTCAACCAACAATCAGCCCTTCTTTTTATGTCATCTATCATAACCCTGGTCATTTTTGTTGGAGGAAACCCACTGGGAAATGTGTTGCTTATGGACTCACTTGAATTTTTTTCAAAGTTCCAAAAAATTCTTGCGTTAGCTTTCTTTTTACATTTACGGCATCCACCTTTATCCAGAGCAACTTACAATTTTTTTTATATGACAAAGCAATTAATTGTTAACCTTGCTCATGGGCCCAACAGGGGTAGCTTGGTGGTACAGTGGCTTGAGCCCCAACCTTTGGGTTAGTAAGCTGGAGTTCTAACCACTGAGCTACCACTGTCCTTTTTAACCATGAATGTAATGTAGGTAATGCTTTACCTGCAGTTTGTTTGTGTGTTTGTAAGCAGGATTACCCAAAAAATATCTGAGGATTTTCATTAAATTTCTACCAGAGGCGGAGCTTTGGACAAGGAAGACGCCATACGATTTCGGAGAAAATTCAGATCAAATTCTGAAAACTATTTATTGGACGTGTTCTAAGTGTGTCGTACGTCATCTGAATTGTTTTGTAAGCTCCAACAATACCTCATTTATTCATTGATTTGCCAAACCCTTTAATCCTGCTAGGGTTGCGGGGACATGGAGCCTATCTCAGCTGCCTCTAGGTGAACGTGGTGTACACCCTGAACAGCTCACCAATCCATCGCAGGGCAACGCACACAACCACTGGGTAACTGGGTTACCTCACTCGTGTCTACTCCCTCACACATGTGGTGTATTGTGGATCACGACGCCAAAACCACGAGTCACGGCGTTAAAGCAAAGGGCAATAAAAAAGAGAAATAAAAAAGATACGTGAAATCTGAGCTTGTGCTTAACCCGACACGTATTTGAGAGACGCCTGGTTTTGTCAGAGTCGTCGTGTTTGTTTCTTGGTGTCACTTCTCCCGGTTTCTCCGGCGTGAGAACTGGGAGGGTTTTTCTACGGAGATGATTTTATGATGCCACAGTTTTTAAAAAGTGTTTATTCATTCCCTTTTTATCTTCTGCATATTTTCATTCTTGGAATTTAGGGAGGAGAACTGCGTGTACCGTGAGATACACATCTGCGGTAAAGACATCAAAGAACTATGTCCATTTGTGTCCTATATGAAAAACAAAACAGGAAGGAGAGATACTGGAGGACAGAAGGATGGAAACACAAACGACAAAGAGAAGAGAGACAGAAAAGACAAAAAGATTACACAAAAGTCCGAGCCTGTCCGCTTGCTTGGATGTTGGCGTGACTTTACCGCTGACCTCATCGTCTCTGGAGGTCCAACTCGCGCCATCTGACTTCCTCTCCTCCCGAGTGGGGGGTTCTATCACTCCATCACTTTATCACTCCATCACAAGTGCCTCTCTACCCTCCCCATCACGTAGACAGACATAATTGTCCATGCAAAACGTCCACTTCCTCTCATTTCAACCAATAGGAACGCAGTTCTCAGCCTTTAAGATGTGCCTTGTGGATAAACAAAGTGTTTCCTGTTGCAGATAAATCCCTCCTCTTCACATCCTTTATTGAAGCTGTAGAAATTCAGTTCAAACCCATATACACAAACGCCACAAACTGGACAGAATAGTGAAGTAATTCGCGTTTGTTTAGCATCTCCTGATGAGCTTTATCTCTTCTACCAAACTGTGGGTGTGTCCTTTTTGACGCCACCGCAGGTGGGAATCATTCACACTTGAGCTCGTCGTAAATACGTTTACAAGAAGACTGCATTGAAATGGTTCACTCTTGTGCTGTTCACAACATTTAAAATAAAGTGAAACAAATGCGACACTTTCCCAGTATAAAAAAATCCATGAACGTTCAGTTAGCGGTCAATGCTACACATTATTATCTTAGACGATTTAGTTATACGGGTATTTTTTCAGTGTTTAACTAACATATCTGAGGTAAAAGTTGATATTCCAGTCGATTTGGACTCATTTTCACCATCACTGCTTGTTTGCATTGTCCTTAAACGAGATGTAACTGTTCTAAACAGTGTATAAGGAGTTACATCTTGTTCAGAGACAACGCATGGAAGCAGTGATGGTGGAAATGAGTCCAGATCGACTGGAATATCAACTTTTACCTCAGATATGTTGGTTAAACACTGAGAAAATACTCTGTATAGCTAAAAGTCAAAGATAATTATGTTTAGCATTGACCGCTAACTGAACTGTGTATTTAAATTTATAACAAAGTTAACATGTGTTCTGTATCAGAATTTTTTTTTTAAGTTTTTAACAGCGAAACTTCACATGCCATCATGTATTCTTCAGTATTTTTGATAATTTAGTAGAGGTAGATAATTAGAGGTGATGAAGCCCCTCGGTGGTATAAATGCTGGATTGTTGAACTTTTAGTCCGGTCACAATGACTTTCCTGCTGGTGGTTTCCATGTTGTTTTAATCCAGATTAGATTTTCCCGATCCGTTGACTCAGAGTTGTTTATTTTTACCGACGACTCGTTCCACAAATGTTTCCTATCAGATCAGTCCGTGTCACGAAGTGTGTTTTTCCCACAAATTAAAAATTGACGTATCTGCTCTGGGTCTTTCTTAGATCGGACCTGTCTATCTTCATGGATAACATCCGTAACCGCAAGTCACTCTTATCTGGTTTGGAAAAGAAGTAATTCCCAATTTTTCCCATCATTCTACAGAATCTGGTTTCTGCTGCTGCTCTCCTCCATCGCTGGGGAAGACGATGATAACAATAATACAGTGATCTTATTAAAGTGTATGTATCCAATCTGCAACTGCATACGAACATGTCTCAGGTTTGTTTATTAATAAATTTGATCTGGTTTTATGTTCTGTTATGGCAGAAAATAGGATTTGAATTATTCATCTACTTATTAATTTTCTGTACCACTTAATTCTAATTAGCGTAGCGAGGAGGCTGGCGCCAATCCCAGCCAACTCTAGACGAGGGCAGGGTGCACCCTGGACAACTCGTCAGGCCATCGCAGGGCAGAAAGACGCTGACGGCAACCCAATGGCCCACTCTTGATGAATGACAGCAATGGTTCTTTTACATGCCTCTCACCACAAACAGTGAGAGACATGGCCCGCCTTTCATAACCCAGTTAGCCGCACTAGGGATTTGAATCACAGTCCTATTGATCTGAATTAATCTTTAAAGCCTGATCTCTCTTTTGGTTTTCCTTCAACACTGATGGGTTTATTACGGATCTAAAATCTACATCTGGTTTTCTCTAAAGCTGTCACTTGATAAGACTTTTTTTTGTACTAAATAAGTGAAACATTTTATCCAAAGAAAAAACTCAATAATATAATTTAATAAAATACTAAAGATGAACATCAAGGTGCATGACCATCATCATGGAGATCGCAGGTATAAATTCAGGTTGATGCTACAGCCATCCGCCGCCGGGAGGCCACGTAAGCTATTTGTCTGAGCTCTCAATTAGCCAAATAAATGCTTCTGCATCATTCTTAAAAATGTTTTATTTATAATAAATCACTCAGCTCTATTTAATCAAGGTTCTTTCTCATACACACACACACACACACACACACACACAAACTGCTGTTTATCTGTGGTAGGCCACTTGAAAGGCTTCGAATATAACGCAGGGTTTCACCTCTGACCTTCTGCCTGAGCCTTGGGTGAGACGAATAAGCAAATCCGCAGAGCAACCACACTACAGATGGGAAACTCTGAAATGGCAACCACAACACAGCTCCGGGCCAATCCGCCGCCTTCTAAACTCTGATTGGCCAACCACAACACAGCGCCGATTTGAGCCATACAGTACAACCCACAACACACATGCACACATACACACAAAACACAGGCCTGTCATTACTGCTACAGAACCAGCGTGTCCTAAAATACACACCTACGGCAAGAAACGTTCCCGAAAATACACTCAGGCTTCGTCTCAAATAGGAGAGTCTTGCTCTAGTGAGGGTTCTTAAAACACGACTTATGAGACTTCAGGACAATCAAATCAAAAATCAAACTTTATCTTGTTTATTATAATATTGTCTCGATCAAATGCTACTTAAAATCTCTTCTTTGGTACGTCCCAAAGGGCATCACATAAAATAAACAAGTCCTAGTAGCTGCATCCCAAACCTTAACCCCAACAACTTCTTCATAATAAACTGCTAAACATATACAATGTGTTTAGTCAGGATGTCTTATCTCCTCTGTTCCCTAAGAAACCGTCTGTACTACCCATAATGCACCAAGCTGGAAAGTAGCTAATCAAGCTAGTGAGTCACATCATTGTACAATAATGTACATAAATGTTATTTATATATTACTGCTAGATATTAATAAACAGTTTAAAGTCTTTAAAAAAATTATAATTCTGTAATTCACTGATGACGTTGTGGTTAATAATTCTGTTAACATCGCCGATGTTACTGATTATTCGCAGACGGCGAGGTGGATTTCGAGACTGAGATGGAACGTTGAGGTGAATAATTGTTTAAGTATATACTATAGAGGAACACGAGAAAAGTGCAACTAAAATTAGATTTTTATGATTTATTTTTACATTTTTAGTTGATTTAAACATCATTCCAAGTTTGCAGGGTGGATAATGTCTATTCTTTCAAGATTAACCAATCAGATTGCAAAACATTGTTATAAATTTGCAAGTAATATTATTTACTTTATCTCCCAGTGATCAGAACTTCAAATCATTTCAGAGAAAGACAGCTTGTGACACACCCAACGTCCCCTAAAATACACATCACAGAGGTACAGCGTCAGCTTCTCTAAATTCACATCAAAGCACTCGAAACAGGGTCCCCTAAAATACCACATCACTAGTGCACACTACACACTACTTAACACACCCAAACAAACACTAACTATATACAGTGTGTGCACACAACGCACAGTGTAACACATTAAAGCCACACCTCCTTCACTGGGACTGACACATAAACACCACACCCCTTCACTGTGATTAACACACAAAAAGAACACACCCCAACTGTGACTGACATAAAAACCACACCTCCTTCACTGTGACTGACATATAAACACCACACCCGCCACTGTGACTGACACAAAAACCACACCCATTTATTGTGATGGACACAAAAACCACACACACTTTACTATGGGTACACATGAAAACCACACCTATAGATGTTCTGCAATACCCGAAAGCCAATGAGAAAGCCCTGTGCCGGCACCATATTGGTAGCACCGTGGAGCCTGTGAACATAAAACTTCGAGTAAATTTCTGTAAACGGTTGTTCCAACCACGCAAAGAGGGAAAGAGACAAGCTTTTTTTCCGTGTCACGTCAATTATTAAAAGCAAGGGCGAGCATGCTTAAGAAGTCTCCAGAAAAAGGCAAGCTAAATAGTTCAGCAACATCTCCAAAGCAGATTCAGATGTAAAGATCTGCATTTGCAGTGACCATTTTATTATAACCGGTGAGCGCACATGTAAAGCTAATATTTTGTGTCCTGTTTTGTTTATAATAATGAGAAAACTACTTATTAGAAAGAATTATATTGAAAGCAATGCACAGACTGGGAGAAGGTGTGTGCTGTTAGCTATTCGACTGGGTAGAGGCAACAAGTCGAGACCATGCTAAGTGAAGCCCCAACTGTTATCATGTGCTTCTTTTCTACCGTAACATATAATGCAGCGGTTTTACGTACTAATATTTTTTCAAGAATATTTCAGATAGCCCAGTGTTTAGTCTGTACTCGGGTGTGATACATGTTTGTAAGGGTGAATTCCGTCACACAGAGCTAATTTCTGAAGGTATCTCTGCTGTACAGCGAGAGGACGACTATATAAGTAATTAGAGAGAGCTGTTGCATCAGTCTGAATCCTTTGGCGTGGTAAACTGTTTGTGTGGCCTCCAGAATGGGAACGTGCTTTTAAAACCAGGGGCAACACCTGGTCATGTGACCGTATTAAAGTCCACCAATTTTTTCTAACTCATAAACATAGACCACGCTCCTTGACAGAAACTGAGGCCAAAGGAAACTCCTTTAATAACATTCCTAAATAAATATTTATAAATAAACACTAGTAATACATTCTGGTGGGTGTGATTTTTAAATTTATCAACAATCTCAGAGGTTAAAAAATGCACTCAATCATTTTAATTTGGCCCAGAGGGTTCTATTCCTGTAACGTGTTCTTGTTTTGTTGTTCGTCACTGAATTCGAGCGTACAGAGAGTGTGGAATGTTCCGTGATAAAGGTGCTTATTGTTGAGCCGAATCCCAACAGTGACAGTATAATGCAACAATTCAGCCAAATTCCACAAGAACACATTTCTGACATTCTAAAAAACGCCTCCGATTAGCTGCGGCTCAGTTTTGGAAAGGTATCGTGCATGAGGCAGCGAAGCTAACACAATATACACAGTGCTGTGAAACCAGGCCTGGCACGACGCCTTTAAATATCCTCTGAGGACAAATCCTTCATTCCTTGAAACCTAAAACACACAAAGTTTAGGGTTTATAACTGAAGTGCACAATGTGTTCACCTGAACTATCGGGTCGTAACGATTCACAGTACAGTAAACATCCAAACGCAAAGTTCTCAAACTTGTTTAAAAAATGTAAATCTTCAAAGCAGGAGAAGATTTATTGGTCTAAACAGCCAGTGGGTGGATCTTTTTCTTTCCAAACATCACATACATCCCAAGCTAGTCGCAATATTTGCTTATTTGATAACATGACAGTATTTACTGTGAAACAGTGATTATGTCGTATGTTGATTTTCCTTATATATGATGATAAACTAGCTCAGTTAGCTTGATCTGTAACATTTACTTGTTAGCTAGATAGGAAATAGATGGCAAGTTAGCGTTAGCTATACATCTTCTGAGTAGTTTGAATGTTATTGTTTAACTTTGTGGTTAGATATAAGAATTACGCAGAAAGCTAAGTAGCTCAATTAGCTTGATCACTAGCATAGGACTGTTAACTAGATCGGTATGTTGGTGTTTCTGATGACTAGCATGTTAATTCTTTACTAGTGGTGTTTAATATACTATATTATTATTATTATTGTTCTACTGATCAGTACATTAAAGCTATTTTGGGTAGTTTTTAGGTAGGTGGGTTTGTATTGTTGCTATTGTTACTAACTAGTAGATACGTCATACACTAACACTTGAAAACTACCCAGAAAATTACCTTGTTTGCTAGACAGCTACGTGACTAGTGTTCGCTACAAACTAGAATGTTTGTAAGTTTTTTATCAGTGCTGTTAGATTTAAAATTGATCCACATTTACAACATTTGGTAGAAGCTCTTATCCAGAGCGACTTACAATTATAATTTTTTTACAACTGAGCAATTGGGGGTTAAGGGCCTTGCTCAAGGGCCCAACAGTGGTGAAAGTGGGGATTGAACCGCTGACCTTCGGATCAGTAACCCATTGCCTCAACCATTAAGCCACCAGTGTGTATACATTCATTTTTACTGCTAACATTAAGCAACTTCGATAGTTATTAAATGCTAACTAAAACGGTTTTGTATTAGTAGAAATATTTTGTATTGTTGTTGAAATGTAAAGTGTGTCAGATGTTTAACAGTGGACTCATTTGCAGGTTGTCGAAGTGCTCATAAAGTTAATAAATTTGACATGATGTGACTCACTGTGCACTGAAGCAACCCAGTGTGAGGATTTTCGGCTGAACCAGGATCAGCGGCCGAGTTCCCGCTGAGGTCATTAGCTGGGCCTCCAGACGGGCAGCTCATGATCATGTACTCTGCATCCTCAATGGCTGAAACACACACATGTTCACACAAAAACCCCACACACACACCTTTAATTGGGCTACAATATTAGTTGTATGGTAAGATCGATAACTTCCTATCGTCAAAATGGCACTTATGGAAAATAATCTCACTGCCACAGATAAATTAATTATTTTTTCCCCACATATGAAGTAAAGAATCTGAATAGCAAATCAGTGAGACTGAAGCCTATCTCAGCCAAGGTGCCGTAGTGGTTGACACGTCCGCCTCAATGCAAGAAGGTCCTGGGTTTGAGTCCAGGGCTCCAGAAGGATGTTTGCATGTTCTCCCTGTACTTGTGTAGGTTTCCTCTCGGTACTCGAGTTCCTCCCACAGCCCAAAATGCATGCACATAAGGTTAACTGGCTGTTCCAAATTGCCCCTAGGTGTGAGTGTGAATAGTTTTGGCCCTGTGATGCACTGACGAGCTGCTTAGGGTGTGCCTTGCCTTTGCCCGTGTTTGCGGAGATGGGCTCCAGCCTCCCCGTGACCCTTATAGAATTAAGTGGTTCAGCAAATGAATGAGTGTAAAAATGTTTCTTCTCTGCCTTCAGAAACAATGAACAAATCACGTTAATTAATATATTAATTTTTAATTCCCTGTTCGTTTCTTTGTGCAGGTAATGGGCACGTGCACCGTGTCCATGTTTGGCGATTCTGATCCAGGCAGTGAGTCACACACTTCTCCTCTCACGGGGAGACGACTCGCCAAATTCATGTTCAATTGCTTTTATTTGGCGGCCGAATGCAGATGACATGCCTCAGGAATGACTGAATGTCTTCTACAATGTGGAGGGGTTTTTTTCAGGAAGCCAACTCTGACTCACACACTGCCATTAAAATCCCTGCTATTACACTCAGGCTTGAGGAGAAGCCAGAATCCGTTTTTCAGTGCCGTCACAAATCATGTACGTGTTCATCAAATCAGTCCCAAGTGATAATCCGTTAATAATTTAATTGAAAATAAAATGAATTGATATTAAGCGTGTTCATAATTATACCAACAGCTTTGCTCAGGAACGTCTCTGTAATTGGATCTTCAAAATGAAGCTGTTTAAGCTGAGAACTTTCCAGAAGCTGTAGTTGAGTTGGAAGACAGTGGAAGAGACCCATATTGAAGTACTTTGGGTTTTTTTTTGTTTGTTTGTTTGCTTTTTGTTTTTGTTTTTTACATCAGTAGAGGAATTTTTACAGCGAGGCTGCACTGACGGACTTTGGATAGCTGGAGTGTTAGATGCTTCTTGCCTGACCCCTTCATGACCTCTCCATGACCTCGACATGGCCCCTTCATGACCTCTGTTTGACCACTAGATGACAAACGGTACAGAGATCTTCAGCACTGAGACTTTATTAAAAGCGATTTCTGTGCGTTTCTCTGTGGAGTTTTCATGTTCTCCTTGCGCTTGCGTGGGTTTCCTCCGGGTACTCCGGTTTCCTCCCACAGTCCAAAAACATGCACAGTATCTAATTGGCTGTTCCAAATCATCCCTAGGTGTGAGCATGAGTGTGAATGGTTGTGTGTGTTTTGGCCCTGCGATGGCCTGGCGAGCTGTTCGGACTGTACCCCACCCCCGCCAAGAGTCAGCTGAGATGGGCGCCAACCTCCCCACGACCCTAATTAGGACTAAACAGCTTAGAAAATGAAAGAATGAATAAATATTAAATAAACAATCACATTTGTGATTCCTGATTTTTTTTTTAAATTCTATCCTAAAAACAAGATAAAAATGTCTGGAACATCAACATTTACATCAGAAGTGGTGATGAGTTGAAAATAAAACACTCTGAAATAAAATGAAATTGAAATTAAAATTCTGCTCTAATTATAATTACAATTGAGCGGCACGGTGGTACAGCAGGTAACACGTCCGCCTCACAGCAAGCAGGTCCCGGGTTCGAGTCCCGGGCTCAGCGAGGGCGTTTCTGTGTTGAGTTTGCATGTTCTCCCTGTGCTAGTGTGGGTTTCCTCATGGTTCTCCAGTTTCCTCCCACAGTTCAAATACATGTGCATTAGACTAACTGGCTGTTTCAAATTGCCCGTAAGTGTAAGTGTGAGTGTGAATGGTCATGTGTGTTTCCCTGCGATGGACTGGCGAGCTGTTCAAGGTGTACCCCGCCTTCACCCGGAGTCGGCTGAGATAGGTTCCAACCTCTAGTAGCAACCCTAGTAGTGTTAAGCAGTTTGGCATATAAATTAATGAATGAATATAATTAGCATCGATTGCTAATGAAGCTTCTGTGGTTTATGCCATATTGAGAAGCAGCAACACTGTGGAACATTTCATGAATCATTCATAAACAGTTCATGTTGAATCTTTTTAAAGAACCCAGGATGTTTTTCTACTCTCTCGCTCTGTTCTTGCATGTTTAGTCAGTTTCTGGAAACTCGGGTGTGTTTTATGCTGTAAGATGTTACCGTTGGTGTGATCCCACTCACCCGTGGTGTCTTTATGCTCCTGCAGTTTGGACAGAAGCTCTGAGATGGACTTCTTCTGGGCTTGAGCGATGTAACTGAGGTTCTCCCCATCCAGAACCAGGAGGAACGCCTGCAGGTCCGAAACCAGCCGAGCCAGAACTGAGGAACAGAGCCAGACACTCGGTTATCTACTGTGTGGATCTACTGAAGGAATCGTTTTATTCATGTACAGTATAAAATGAACCAAAATAAAGAGTCGATTCATTTCTGTATGAATCAAAACCAGTGACTCAGATGAATCAATTCATTAATTCATTTCCCAAATCTCTTAATCCTATAAGGGTCACAGGGAGGCTGGAGCCTATCTCAGCCAACTCTGTGTGAAGGCGGGGTACACCCTGAACAACTCACCAAACCACTGCAGGGCAACACACACAACTCACACTCACATCTGGGGGCAATTTGGAAAAGTCAATTAGTTTAATGTGCAGTGTCAGTGGACTGAGGGAGGAAACCGGAGTACCATCAGGAAACCCACGCAAGCACAGGGAGTACATGCAAACTCCACACAGAAACACCCTCGCTGAGCCCGGGACTCGAACCCAGGACCTTCTTGCTGTGAGGCGGGCGTGCTAACCACTACACCATCGTGCCACCCTCAGGTAAATCAATTAAAGTTCATTAAAGTCAGATCGTTCCTCAGGGCTGGGCGATACAATGATGATGATGATGATATCGATATTGTAATAACATCATGGAAGTACATTTTTTTCAGTGATATCACAGGAATCATCTGCATTTTTATATCATTTACAAACTCTGATTTCTATTAGCTGAAAGTGTAATATGATATTTTCCTTCTATCACTCTCTCTCTTCCTCATCAATACTCCCAATCATCCAACCCTTCTCTGACTTTAACTCATCCTATTAACACTCTATTAAAGATTACCAGTTAAATTAATGGTCTGGATGTTTAGTCTTAGAGTCTGAGAGGACGTGCGGACACTCGATTCAGTTTCTGTTCCATCTTTCAATCATTCAAAGTAAAAGGGAGATTTCTCCAGTGTGTTCTTATTTTAGAGAAACAGAGAAACTTCTGTTCATTCTCCATCCGAAAGAACACACATACACCAAAACACACACACACCACACAAACACATGCCTATTATCTACCACTGTACATTAGAGATGTAATGTTTATATTTGTCTTTATATCCCATAATAATAATAACAATTAATAAATATAATAATAATAATAATAGTAATAAGGTAATACGGGTGTAATAATAATAAAAATAATAATAATATAATAATGATGATAATAATAATAATAAGATAATAAGGGTGTAATAACAATAATAACAATAATAATAATAATAATAATAACAATAATAATAATAAAGGTGGCATTGCGGCACAGTGGTTAGCACATCTGCCTCACAGCTAGGTCCTGGGATCAATTCCCAGGCTCGGGGTGTTTCTGTGTGGAGGTTGCATGCTTTCCCCGTGATTGCATAGGTTTCCTCAGAGTACTTTGGTTTCCTCCCACAGTCCAAAGACATGCACAGTCCAACTGGCTGTTCCAAATCACCTCTATGTGTGAGTGTGGGTGTGAATGTTTGCATATGTGCTGGCCCAGTGATGGCCTGACTAGCTGTTCAGTGTGTATCCCACCCTCGCCCAGAATCAGCTGAGATGGGCGCCTGCCTCCCCGCGACCCTAATTAGGATTAAGCAGCTTAGAATATGAAAGAATGAATGAATGAATATTAATAATGATGATAATAAACAAATAAATATATAATAGGACACGCAAACTGCCATGATAAGGTGGCGATTCAAGGAGGGGTTTGTGTGTCCTAATGATCCTGGGAGCTATGTTGTCGGCCCCTTGAAAAGTCACCGAAGGCATACAGGTCGCAGGTGAAGATCCAGACTAAGTATGGTACAGAAGACCCCTATGAGACAAAAAAACAACAACAAAGAGACAGCTTCCCCTTGCCCGGATATGGGTTACTGGGGTCCCACCTGGAGCCAGGCCTGGAGCAGGGGCTCAGAGGCAAGTGCCTGGTGGTCAGGCTTCTGCCCATGGAGCTTGGCCGGGCCTAGCCTGAAGAAGAGACATGGGTCTGCCCTCCCATGGGCCCACCACCTGTAGGAGGGGCAATAGGGGTTGGGTGCAATATGAGCTGGGTGGCAGAAGGCGTGGGTTCTGCCGGACCGATCCTCGGCTACTGACTCTGGCTTTTGGGACATGGAATGTTACCTCTCTGGCAGGGAAGGAGCCTGAGCTGGTGCGTGAGGTTGAGAGATACCGACTAGATATATTTGGACTCATCTCAAGAAGGGCTGGACCTTGTTCCATTTGGAAGTTGCTCATGGGGAGAGGTGGCGAGCTGTTGGGGGCATCCTTGTTGCCCCCTATCTCAGTGCCCACATGTTGGGGTTCTCCCCAGTTGACAAAAGGGAAGCCTCCCTCCGCCTCCAGGTGGGGGGACGGGTCCTGACTGTTGTTTGTGCTTATGCACCAAATGACAGTTCAGAGTACCCACCATTTTTGGAGTCTTTAGGAGGTGTGCTAGAGGGTGCTCTCCCTGGGGACTCTCTCATCGTCCTGGGAGATTTCAACGCCCATGTGGGCAATGACAGTGTGACCTGGAAGGGTGTGATTGGTAGGTACGGCCTCTCTGATCTGAACCCGAATGGTGCATCATTGTTGGACTTCTGTGCTCGTCACAGGTTGTTCATCATGAACACCGTGTTCAAACATAAGGGTGCCCATAAGTACACTTGGCTCCAGGACACCCTGGGCCACGGTTCGATGATCGACTTTGTAGTCATGTCATCGGACTTGCAGCCATATGTTCTGGACACTCGGGAGAAGAGAGAAGCTGAGCTGTCAACCGATAACCTCCTGGTGGTGAGCTGGCTCTGTCCAGGGGAGGCTGCCCTCCAGACCTGGGAGACCCAAGCGTGTAGTCAGGGTCTCCTGGGAACATTTGGCAGAGTTTCCTGTCAAAAGGGCCTTCAACTCTGCTGCTCCTCCGTGTTGAGAGGAGTCAGTTGAGGTGGCTTGGGCATCTGATTAGAATGCCTCCCGAACGCCTTCCTGGTGTGAAGACTACGTCTCTCCGAGGCGTTCTGGTCTGGGAACGCCTCGGCGTCCCCTGGAAGAGCTGGAGGAAGTGGCTGGGGAGAGGGACGTCTATACCTCACTACTTAGGCTGCTGCCTCCACGACCCGACCCCGGAACAAGAGGAAGAAGATGGTGATGATAATAATAACATTTTAGAATTATTTTTTAAGAGTTTTTTTTATAGTAATTAATTATTAGGAGGATTTAATAAATAAAGAGCAACATTACAGAAAATTCCATTAAAAAATATTAAAGTTTATTATTTCATATTTTATTATAAATGTTATATATTTCATTCTGTAATATTTCAATTATATTCTAAAAGTAATTTTAGTTTTTACCTAATAATTTAATACTTTGACAATAATAGACTGTGTGTGTGTGTGTGTGTGTGTGTGTGTGTGTAAATGGTACTCTGTAGAAACACTGTTGATTCATAATTTAACTTTTAGAACGAAAAATAGAAGACAAAAGGCTTTCTCAGTCTCACACACACAAACACACACACACACACACACACACACACACACACACACACACACACACACAGTGACATGAAAAGGTCTGACAGTGAAAGACACTTTTTAGTGGAGTTGGTATTTTTCCTCTCTCGCTCTCTCTCTCTCTCTCTCTCTCTTTCTGTTTCCCTTCTTGAAAAGGAACATGTTCCAGAACACGTGTAATGTTTTTTCTCTTGTTAGGAACATCCATTATTATTGATTCATAATCTCAGGGGAAAAAATAAAGTTTTGGTTCTGTTCATTTTTCTTTAATAACACTGCTGTAGGATTTTTCAGAGGGAAGTCATGAAGTCTGTTCATGATGTGTAACAAATAAAAAATCCCACATGATCACATCTCAACAGATATCCCTGTCCATGTGGGGATGTTTTGGGAAGAGACAGAGAAAAAGAGGGGAGAGAGGAAGAGAGAGAGAAAGAGAGAGAGAGGTAGAGGGAAGGAGGGAGAGAGAAAGAGGGGGAGAGAGGGGGAGAGAGAGAGAGAGAGGGAAAGAATGTGTGTGTGGGGGGGGGGAATGTGAGGGGAGAGAGAGAGAGGGGTAGAGGGAGAGGGAAGGAGGGAGAGAGAGAAAGAGGGGAAGAGAGGGGGGAGGAGGGGGAGAGATGAGAGGGAGAGGGAAAGAGTGTGAGGGGATAGAGAGAGGGGGGGAGAGAGAGAGAGTGAGGGAGAGAGGGGGAGAGGGAAGGAGGGAGAGAGAGATTGAGGGGGGGAGAGGGAGGGGGAGACGGGGAGAGGGAAGGAGGGAGAGAGAGAGATTGAGGGGGGGAGGGAGGGGGAG
>JAOUQZ010000034.1:635015-640015 GCA_028564935.1 Neosilurus hyrtlii
TATTATTACTATTGTTGTTATTATTATTACTATTATTATTATCATTAATACTGTTATTATTAATATTATTGTTATTACTATTATTATTATTACTGTTACTGTTATTATTATTACTATTATTATTACTTATATTATTATTATTATTATTATTATTATTATTATTATTAATAATACTGTTAATATTATTATTACTACTATTATCATCATCATCATCATCATCATCATCATTATTATTCATTCATTCATTTTTCTAAGCTGCTGGTGCCCATCTTAGCCCACACTGGGTGAAGGCGGGGTACACCTGGGGGACCTGAACAGCTCGCCAGACCATCGCAGGGCAACACACACAAACATTCACACTCACACCTAGGGGCGAAATCAGAGGACCCAGAGGAAACCCACACAAGCACAGAGAGAACATGCAAACTCCACCCAAACAGAAACACACCGAGCCCAGGAATCAAACCCAGGACCTTCTTGCCGTGAGGTGGACTGTGCTAACCACTACACCGCCGTGCCGCCTATTAGTGGAAATTCTTTTTTAATATAAATATCCAAAATCGATTTACTGGTCAGCATAAGGCCGGACGCTGTGTCCTAAATCATCTGCATTAAGGACCATCAGTGAGATTTTCTGGGTTCTGGTGACCAAACTGCTAGAGATGAGAACCTGAGTGTGAAATGTGTCTCTTAAAATAAATAATCTCCAAACATTAATTACTGAACTATTAATTATATAAGATGTTTTAACGCTCTGGGGCCGCAGTGGTAAAGTGATTAGTACGACGTCTGCCTCACAGCAAGAAGGTCCTGGGTTCGAGTCCTGGGCTCAGTGAGGGTGTCTCTGTGTGCAGTCTGCATGTTCCCCCTGTACTTACGTGGGTTTCCTTCAGTCCAAGTCATGCACATCAGGGTAATCTGTTGTTCCAGTTCACCCCTAGGTGGGCGTGTGAATGGTTGTGTGTGTATTGGCCCTGCAATGGACTGGCGAGCTGTTCAGGGTGTACTTCTTAAAGAGTCGGCCGAGATTGGCCGGCACCAGGCTCCTCGTGGCCCTAATAGGATTAAGTGGTTCATCGAATGAATGAATGAATCATGAATTATAATAAATGGTGATAAAATCTCATTGTTATGATAAGTGTAATCAGAATTATGATAAAGTCTCATATTCTGTTATTATGGGATAGAAAATCAATAGTAAGTCAATTCTGTGAAAATTATCTCAATATTGTGATGTATTAAGTCATTATTATGAGACCTGGAGTGTTGATTATTTAAAAAATAACGAAAAGGGACCAAAAAAGAAATTTCTCTTTATTTATGGTTTTGAAAACAGGCGTCCAGACATAACTACATTACTACAACATTGCTACTAGAACACCTTCTCGTGCATTCATTCATTCAATCATTCATTCAATCATTTTCTGAAGTGCTTAATCCTAACTAGGATTAGGGGAGGCTGGCGCCCATCTCAGCCAGGGTGCACCCTGGACAGCTCGCCAAGCCATCGCAGGGCAGAAACACGCTGACGGCCAATGGTCCACTCTTTACAAAAGTCAGCAATGGTTGGTTTACATTCCTTTCACCACAGACAGTAAGAGACATGGCTGGACTTTGATAACCCAGTTAGCTGCACTGGGGGGACAGCAGTGATAGTGGGGGGGGCTTGAACCCTTCGGATTAGTAATCCTACCACCAGGCCACCACTGTACCCCGTTATTGGTGGAAAATTGAGAACTAAGTAATTACAAACACTTAGTTGTGTTAAATAGTGATTTTTTTCAAAAGCCGTGGGGTTGACCATGCACAGGGTATACTTTGCGCAGGACACGTCTTTAACTTTTGTGACACTTTAACAGGTGCAGGTGCAGTTACAGAAGCTGCTAATCTAATTTAACTATACTAATTTAATATAAATATAAATGCTGCCTATATCTAGACTATAAGTCTAAGTCTAATCCTAAAACGTGCCAGTTTAGCTTAATACTATCAGAGGCAGATCGATGTGATCTCAGCTGATGCTGAGTGAAGGCGGGGTACACCCTGAACAACTAACCTGTCCTTCGCAGGGCGACACACACAAACATTCACACTCATAACCAAGAGGCAATTTGGAACTGCCAACTCACCTAATGTGCATGTCTTTGGACTGTGGGAGGAAACCGGTGTACCTGGGGGAAACCCATGTAAACATGGGGAGAACACTCTCGCCGAGCCCAGGACTCAAACCCAGGACCTTTTTGCTGTGAGGTGGATATGCTAACCACTACACCACCTAATCTAATTAATGATTTTCTATGGATTTAATTCAATCTCATGAGAATTCCTGTAGAAATATATTTAAACTTCACAGGATAACCTGTACATAAAATCACAGTTGAAAAAAAAATTAACTTGAAGCTGATTGGTGTTCATGTCAGATACACGTAGATTCTGAAACAAAATATAGAATACTGACTAAATAAACAATTCTAAACGGAATGGATTTTTATAAATACAGCATTCCTGTATAAATAAGAGTGTAATAAATAGCTTGAAATAAATAAATGACACATAAAGGGGATACGGTAAAACCCATAACTTTATTCAACATAAAATCCAAGTGTTAATGGTTCACTAAGTAAATCAGGATAAGAAAAGTCCTAAAGATGAGAAAATAAACAACAAAAATCACATCTCGGTCAGTACAAAAAAACATTCACTGAACCAATCAAACTTTATTTATGTTTATTATTCGGTGCTGTCAAATAAAGAGAAACATTAACGTGGTGATATTTCTGTACGTGATGTGTAATGTGATTGCCTGTGTGAATGCTTGAGATTTATAATCGTGCCATAATTTCACATCAAAATCTTTTCTACGCTGCTGAAATCACCATACTGCCAAAAACTTTCATTAATAAACACTTTATAAATGTTAATTTATGCAAACGTTATTAATATTTACACTCCAGCGACTTCATTTGTTTGGAAAGTTCCGCCCCTGAAATCTGATTGGCTGGTTGTTATCATGAGTATTAAACGTCAAAATTCTTTTTCTGAAATAGAAAATGCTGATCTGTGTTGTTAGCGTTGACGCTAACAAAAGAAAGTGCCTTAGAAGTATCACGTGGAATGTTTCGAGTCAGTGTTTTTGTCTGAGAGATCGAAAGAGAAGTTGTGTTTCAATACGGCTTTTAACGAATGCCAGTCAACTTTCCCACGATTCAGACTTATTTCTTATTATAACAGGTAATGTTTATTTATCATCACCTCTATTAGCACTTTTGCTGGAGAGAACTGAAGACGGTAGCATGGATGAAAAAAACTGTATTAGTACACGCTCAAGAGATCATTAATCTATACAAGTTTTTCCCCAAATATAAAAAAAAACTCCCAAAAAGAGCACAAAGGCTAATCTATGCAGGAAATCAGCTAGCGCGCCAAAACAAACACAATAAATTCAGCTAACATCCCACCCACCTTCATCTTACCCACTTTTCTTTCAGACATATATCATGGAAGATTTCCGGTTGGCTATTACCAGGTTATCATTTTGACATCCCTCACAGCAACAATCACTAGCGATGCTATTATTAGCAGCGCGCCTAGTTTACTGTTAGCTAGTTACTGTTATCAGCAGACGTAGCAATAATATGACCTATATGCTAACATTAGCAGTGATTTTGATCTAATTTGGGTTTAGCATTGTTAGAATTCCTCTCACCTTAACACTGAATATAAATAATTTCAAGTCCTTCTAAGGATTCCTGTCTAGTCGGCTCATGCTTGCCATCTAGTAGCTAAAGTTGAACTAAAATACCACTTAAGAAATGTATTTCCTGTGAAGTTAGCTCATGCGATCATTTGAAGGTATTGTATAACCTGTCAGGTTAGCTTGTTCAGGCTGTAAAGCCTGAATTTAAACTTAACAGTAAAAAAAAAGACTATTAATATGAGAATATGGTAAATGACTCTCATCACTCGCAGACATGCTATCCACCTTGCTAACGGACCATGATTAGTATAAGCTGTGTCCACTGATAACAGTAGCTAGCTAAACTAGCACACAATTTATGTTATTAAATTTATGTTATAATTAGGGATTAGCAGTTAATGTTTATGCAGTCGTTACTACCTTTATATAACAGCTGGCTCTTCTACAGAAAGGAAGTTTACACTGTTTGCTGCTTCCTCCACATTTTAAAATTGGGAGGATAAAACGAGGACAATGTTCCAAATCTTCATCCATCCCTAAAGAATGAAAGAGGATCTAACCTAATGGTAAAAGTGCTTAATAATACATTAGCAGCAAAAAGGGGAAGAAGGAAGGGGGTGTCCGGAGAGAATGGGGGAGGGAGGGAGGGGGGAGAGAGAGAGAGAGAGAGAGAGAGAGAGAGAGAGAGAGAGAGAGAGAGTGAAAGGGAGAGAGAGAGAAAGAGGAAGAGAGAGAGAGGAATGGAGAGAGAGAGAGAGAGAGAGGGGAATGGAGAGAGAGAGAGAGAGAGGAATGGAGAGAGAGAGTGAGAGAAAGTGGAATGGGGAGAGAGAGAGAGAGGAATGGAGAGGGAGAAATTAAGAGAGGGGGAGAAAGAGAGAAATGGAGCAGTGTGATCAATACACTCCGAGTTAAGAGCAGAGACGATATCGATCACATGCTCATCTTACAATCTATCATCGAGTTAAGCAGATACATTTTGCGCAGATAGATCTTCACTCTGATTGGATAATACAGCTCCCTGTGGAAAGTCCATACCTATTACAAGAGTGGAGTAAAAACAGGAAGCTAGGCGAGTGCGGGTTATATTTCCATCATGTCGTAATCACACTGTGTTATTAGCGTGTTTCGATGAACCAGCCTGTGCGGGATGGATTTAAAAATTATGAAAGTTCTGAAAAATCACGCTTCATATCACGGCTTCCTGGGTCTGAAAACAGTTCTAATCCACATCCATACGGTTTATTTACCTGAAAGTACGGCGAACATGACTTAAGCCACACCTCCTCTGTTTTCATTGGCT
>JAOUQZ010000034.1:647515-650048 GCA_028564935.1 Neosilurus hyrtlii
GTATTATTTATGTTTTGTGCACAACAATTAAAAATATAATTGAAAAAAAATTCATGAGTGTAATTAAAATGTTTGTGGTATAAGATGAATAAAACACTTCAGAACTTCTGGTTGTTTTACTATAACAGCACTAAACATGTGCATGACCTCTGACCCTGTACTAAAAACTCCTGAGTACGTGCGTGATGTCAGAGCGCCGCTGTTTCAAAGGATGAGATCAAATCTATAAAGATTAAATAAATCTCTCCTAACAAACTTCACCACTGAGATATGATTCATTTAGTATTATTTACATATGTAAAAAAAAAAATTATATTAAATCTAATTTATTAACATGTAATTAACATATGGAATGAATATGAATTTAGTTTTCTTTAATATAATTTATATAAACATTTCTTTATGCACCACTATTTTCATTTTTTCATCATTTCTAGCAGAATTTTAAATGGTTCTATATACAGCTTCATTTTATATCCTATGTAGGGTGTCTTTGTAGAGAACGGGGGGATGGGGGGGGGATAAATAATCCTGCATTCCTAAGTTGTTTATAAACAAACAAAACAACAAATAAACAACCTTAAACAATACAATCGATGGTAAAATTATGCATTAGCTATCAAATTCCTTATTATCTTATAATCATACACTGTATAATAAAATAAGCAGCTCATTAATATTCAAACTCATTTGCATAGTTAATTCATGTGTCATTATTAATAAATGCTGGAAGGATAACTGTACATGGATACAATGTTCAAATGAACCTTTAATATAGCTTTATATAACACACACACACACACACACACACACACACACACACACACACACAAGGAGCAGCAGTTCAGTGTAGAAGGCGGATGTTCTCTCCCACACGGCTGTGTGATGTAAGTAAAGATGGAGAGAAACAGAGTGTTAAAAATATCTCACTGCATCCTAGAGACCTCACACACACACACACACACACACACACACACACACACACACACACACACACACACACACGCACGGATGTCACTGAGTTATATAACGGATATTCCCACAGGAGCATGAAGTGAAGCATGGTGGTGGTTATAATAAATGAATAAATAATAAATAATAAAATATCTGCAGCTATGAGATGTTTATTACATCATGATTAACGGTGTATAAGCTGGTGTGTAACAGCTGGTATTAATGTGAATAAAGCTTGTGAAGCCTGGAGATATTTACTGATCCTACCATTAGAGCTGAGTGATGAGATGATGCATATTCCCATAATCACGATACAGTTTATCATCATCCATGCGTCTGACACATCGACGGTATCATGGTAGGTTTTTATCATTTCAAAAAATATTGTTAGTAGCAAAAAGCTTTTTTGGACCCTTTACACTCTCTCTCACTCGCTTAATCGTACTAAGGTCACGAAAAGCTGGAGCCTAATTTAGCTGACACATGGTACACCCTGAACAGCTCACCAGGACATCTCAGGGCCAACATACACAACCATTCACACTCACATTCGCACCTCGGGGCAATTTGGAATGGCTAATAAGCCTGATGCGCATGTCTTTAGACTCTGGGAGGAAACCGGAGTACCCAGAGGACACCCACACAAGCATGGGCAGAACATGCAAACTCCACACAGAAACGCCCTCGCTGAGCCGGGACTCAAACCCATGACGTGCTAACGACCATCCCGCTTAATGATGATTCATATTCTTCATAATGATTCAGATTCATCATAACGAATAAACACCCCCCCAAAGTATTTTTTTTTTTCGTATGTAGGCAAAAGAATAAAAGGTTTCATTTATTTTACTTTTTTAAGTTTGTTCTTGTTTACTTGGACAGAAAGAATAGGTGATATTATGATGCTGATACCATGATACAGGATATTGTCTCTGCATTTAACCTATCCGAAATGAGCACACACACACACTGGGAGCAGTGGGCTGCTACACAGTGCGGCACCGGAGAGCAGTTGGTGGTTCAGTACCTTGCTCAAGGGCACTTCAGCCATAAATGTGGAGGAAGGGAAGGTGCAGCTCACTCCCCCACCACCACACAATTTCCTGCTGGTTTGGGATTGAACCAGTGACCTTTCAGCCCCAAAGTCGCTTCTCCAACCATTAAGCTACGGCCATGTCATGTACACTCTGATATTTTTATTACAATAAAAATTTCAATAAAACAACAATAACAAAGATATTAAATCTTATTCACCATAAAAAGGTTACGTTATATAGCTTTCTTAATCATTTATTATTTCAGATATAAACAATAAAATATTATATGTATACATTTTGATAACATTAGACAATAAACAAACATTTTTTTAGTGTCTGTTATTAAATATTTTTATTATTTATATTTTTATGCAACGATACTTCAGTACATAACTTTTCTCTCATGAATTGATTAGATTACTTTTGTTATATCACCCACCCTGTGTTTCTCCTGGACCTGTACTCTGTGTGAGTGTGTGTGAGTGTGTGTGTGTGTGTGTGTGTGTGTGTGTGTGTGTGTGTGTGTGTGTGTGTGTGTGTGT
>JAOUQZ010000034.1:655219-685194 GCA_028564935.1 Neosilurus hyrtlii
GTGTGTGTGTGTGTGTGTGTGTGTGTGTGTGTGTGTGTGTGTGTGTGTGTGTGTGTGCATGTGTGTGTGTGTGTGTGCGTGTGTGTGTGTGCATGTGTGTGAAAGAGAGTGGCAGGATTTTGGACAGTTGAGACAACACAAGTCTGTTTGATCTCCCTGTGAATTCCACAGCAGGGTAACAGCGTGACAGTCAGAAACTCAGGAAGCGCTCGAGTGAGACCACGTCTACAGCAGGAACCTTCCAGAAGTTCTAGAAACTTGTACTATATAACGTGGTGTAAGACTCTCCCTGTGTCCTGTCTATGTAAATAAAAAACCCTCACTGTCCTCTCACACTTATCTCAGTGCACCGGGGCCACGCCCAGAGAGGACGTGTCACTGTGCTTACACACTTCCGACTGGCTGATGGTGTCAATAAAAACGTCTCACCTTCCTCAGGCCTCCTCCACTCTCTCTCTCTCCCTCTCTGTCTCTCTCACACAAACACACGCATGCACGCACACAGAAAAACACCGGCAAGCTGCTAATGAAGATAAGAGCAGGCATGACGGGAGTCTGAGACACACACACACACACACACACACACACACACACACACACACACACACACACACACACACACACACACACTCTGAAGTCACAGTGAAACAGAAACTGTCCTGTGACATTAATATGACTGTTCAAGGTCTTGACCAAAGAACAACTTTTATTTCTATTTTACTTCTATATGAATTCTACACTAACGTGTTTGTAGATGTACATTTTGTTCAGTCACTCAGGAATCAGATCACACCTGAAATCTCATAAAGCTTCTGTATCGATCATTGTTACCAATCTGATTCCTTATTGTGAATCTGAATCATTCTAAAGCATGTGAATCATATGAATCATTTCAGGTGACAGGGTGGCGTAGTGATTAGCATTTCCACCTCACCGGTAGAAGGTCATGGAGGCTCGGAGGGGGTGTTTCTGAGTGGAGTTTGCATGTTCTCCCCGTGCTTGCGTAGGTTTCCTCTCGGCACTCCGGTTTTCTCCGACAGTCCAAACACATTTACATTAGGCAAATCAGCTGTTCCAAATTGCCCCTAGGGGTGAGTGTGAGTGGTTGAGTGTGTGTTTGTGTGTTGCCCTTCAATGGTATGGAAAGCTGCTTAGGGTGTGCCCTGCCTTCGTCCAGAGTTGGCTGAGATAGGCTCCAGTCTCCCCACGACCCAGGTAGGATTAAGTGGTTTGGCAAATGAGTGAGTGAATCATTATTATGAATCTGAGTCATTACAACGAATATGAATCGTATCGTTTTTTTATGAATCTCTGAATCTTTAACAAAGTAGCTTTAATTCTCCATCTCTCTCTCTGTCTCTCACTCCATCCATCCTTTCCATACATTCTTGCACAGGTATCGCTTCCACTTTAATTAAAACCCCTATATGAGGGGCAGAGTAACTTCCTCATGGGTCAAAGGTCAAGTAGGAGCACATAACAAAGCCTCTGTTCTTCTCTGACCTGCGCCTTTCATCATACCGTCACGCCGGATACACCTGGCTATGTCGGCTTATGCTTTAAAGTCTTTCTCCTGTTTCCTCTCTCTCTCACTCTCTCTCTCTCTCTCCCTCTCACACACACACACACACACACACACACACACACACACACACTCTGAGACATGCCAGCTCTTGTAAAGAGTGAAATCTTGCCCGGCTCTCGCAGTAAAATTAGATCCCTCAGACGCAGTTAACGAGAGAGACGGTACTCCTTAAACAAGAAAACTGAGCTGTGCCTCGTCGTCATGGCAACATGTTGCACATTCTCTGGTGGTCTAGCGTTGTATCGTGATTCAGAGCGATCGGGGCACAGTGCGTGCCACAGGTTACGCTCTCTGCTTAGCAACACGCTGGATAACGAGCCCACCGATTCCCACCTCGTTCCATCCAGTCGTGCGTGTTCGTGTAATGGATGGCGAGCGCTCGATGCCAGAGGCATTTCATCACTCAGGAAAAAACGCTCTGTTGTTGTTTTTTACGATGTGCAAAAGAACACTGCATTCATCTGATATTCCTATAAATTCCCTGTTGTCGTTCTTAAAGGGTGACACAATGACGCTAGCTAACCAGCGATTTTTTTTCCCTGACTTCAGCGACAAGTGACGTGATCTCATGTTTATGCAAATTGGGATAAACATGCGCCAACATAAATCCAAACCACAGTTGTAAACGAGTTCTCGAACCTGTCCTACAGTGGGCGTGGTCTGACGTTTGTCCTTCCTCCCCACGACCCTAATTAGGATTAAACGTCTTATAAAATGAATGAATGACATTACAACATTACAGCGGAAGTGGTAAGAATTGCAGGTTCCACTGTTGTGTGAACGTAGGTAGTAATGTTTGCTTGTTCTATTAATCTATAAAACAGCCAGTAACACTGTGTTAGGAACATCAACAAAGACCTCAAAACCACAAAAAACATGTACAAACATCAACCGGACAAACTAAAAGAGGGGAATAACACAAAATAAAAACAGGATGTACAGCCCATATATGGAACGTGGCAGACCAAAAGGGACAAACTGGGGCAGGATTAAGACAGAAAATTTTACAGGGATGAAATCAGTGCAGATGTGACAGATGTGTATCTTTACACTGTTTTCCACTTTCAGACACACACATGCTCTCACACACACTTTCTCTCCGTGTAAAGCGCTTATTGTTTGTGCTGAAGATCTGAGATTCAGTGTGTGATGATTCATCAGAGCACAGATGGCTGTTAGTGAGGGTCCAGATGGCCAAATACACAGGTTTAATAGATCTACAGTCACCCTGTGTAATAATACATACCTCTCTAATAAAACAGGGCCATCTGTCCATCCATCCATCCATCCATCCCTCCATCCTTCTCTCCTCTGATCATGGTATCTTCATTAGTACTGTTCATTCCGACCGCCATTAACTCACTCTCACCACCAGATTTTAACCTGCTGTGTGGTGGATCAGTGTTCCTTCACCAATATGCAATATCTCTCTTTCAATCCATCCATCCATCCATCCACCTAGCAGTATACCCTATCATTCATCTACCCTCCAACAATCAATCCATTTATTCATCCAACAACTGTTTATCCATCCTTCAATCCATCCATCTATCCTCATTCTCGAGTCTGTTCAACTTACAGTCATCTACAATCCTTCAATCCATCGACACATTTTAAACCACATGTGCATCCATCCTTCCTTCCCTCCATCCATTACTGATCCACCCATTAATCCATCCATCATTGAATTCATCCATCCATCCTTCAGCTGTCAACATCACCCAGCAGCCTGTTTACTTTTATCCATCTACCCTTCAACAAGCGATCCATCCCTTCATCCAACACCTTTTCAACCACCCACCTTCATCCATCATTCATTTGGCCTGTTAGTCCATTACTGAACCATGCCTCCATCCACCCATTTGTCTATCTGCCTACTCTTTCATCCATCAACCAGGATTCGGTCTTTCAGTCCATCCATCCTCCAACAATCTGCACATCCATCCATCTCTCCATTTGTGCAACGCCTTAATCCATCTATCCACCTACATACATCTTGCATTCATCAGATCATCAGTGCCTCCCTCTACCATCAACAATTAGTTCAACACCAACCTGAATCCATTTTTCACTTCATCCATCCTTTAAACCCAACCGTGATCAGCATGGTATCTCTCCGTGCTCCTCCTGCATCTCTGAACATAGCTTTACAGATCTCCAGAAAGAAGAGGCAGCAATCGAGATCTATTTTTAATCCATCCTAGCAAGAGACGAGGCCGATCCAGCACGTTGCTCAGTCTTTTTCCTGCAGATCCCTCTCGCCTTCCTGCATTATTCAGCCCGCCAGTCCATCACAAGCAAATGCTTCCGTGGGGTTATTTGTAGACCTCCGAGGGCAGGGAAGGGTTGAGCCACAGCAGTAATGCGATGCTATGTTAACCTTTAAATTTTTTAATATTCTTGATTCCACCACTTATCCTGCACATCTTCACAAAGTTCCACCCCCAGGACGCAGCCCATAGTGCAGTAGATAATACTGCAGGGGCGTCAAACTCGTTTTCTCTGGGGGCCACATCCCTAAATTCCAAGGTCATCGAAGGCTGAATAATTACTCAACGTCTGTTCAAAAAGGGTAACCACGAAATCTGCATGGTACTTGTTTATGCATTTGTCTTCTTTTCTTTAATTCACATTTCTTTCTGACGATGCCTAAGATTAATTAGCTAGCCGGCAGTCTTTTCTGCCACCTAATGGACGGATGATGAATTACGTTTCGTGGTAATAGTATGACAAATTACGTATGATAATCATATACTTTAAAACCTCTTGCGGGCCACATAAAATGAGCTGGAGGGCCAGATTTGACCCGTGGGCCTTGAGTTTGACACCTGTGTAATACCGGAACACAGACGTCGTGAACCGCAATCATGCCTTGAAGTGCACTCATAACCGAAAACAGTGACGTGATTTCTGGGACGTCCCGTGGAGCCATGACTGACAGAGTCATTCTGGACTGGAGGTCTTCCAGTATTCCGAGTGGGTTTTTCAGCCATGTAAGGCTACTTTTATCCCGAGGTCACGTTTTAAACCATTATTTTTACCATGCTCTACATATTTTTCAGGTT
Organism: Neosilurus hyrtlii; assembly: GCA_028564935.1. NCBI lineage: Eukaryota > Metazoa > Chordata > Actinopteri > Siluriformes > Plotosidae > Neosilurus > Neosilurus hyrtlii. The sequence continues at coordinate 659,870 of JAOUQZ010000034.1, forward strand.
ATTTCTAAAAGAAAGATATTTAAAAATTTTGCTTATTGCACCTTTAAACAGGCTCCGGTGCAGCGTTGCTTCTGATTTTCAAATTTTCTGATTTTCAGGGCTATAAATTAATGTATTATTAATGTTTTTAACATTTTACGGACGTGTATGAACCCACATACACACGTACAGATATATAATGATGTACTATTTGGAAATATTACACTATTTAGTGTTACAGATGGAGACACTGTGTGTTTACACAGGACACAAGAATTTAATGTTAACATTTTTCACTTATATATAATTTAATAGACATTTTTAATGAATATAACCTACTTTAGACAAACACTAAAAGCTCTGAATCTACTTATGATTAATAATAATCCCTGACAGGTTAACAACCCCCTGGTGACCGTTATACAGCAGAAATAACGGTCACAATTTAAATTTAAATTCTCCTGACTGACTAAACCTGACTGACAGTTGTGTAAATGTTAGCTTAGGAGCTAAAACACGGACAAAACGACACTTTTAATGGATTCGGGAATGAAAATACACGATGATGTAGGAGTACAGGTCGTGACAAGTCGATTTTAAATCCTGAGAAGTAGAAATGAGGCTATTTTTGGGGAAAGGATAGTCGCTGTTGCCTGACAACCGATTGGAGAAGGTTCCATCCTGAACCCCACACCACTGCACTAAACAGAACACTTTAGACTTGTGGGATTTGGGACACAGCCGGTGGTACTGTATATATGTGTGTGTTTATGTATGGGTTCAGTCTCATTTCTAAAAGCTGGTGATATATTTAATCTCTCACCTGTAAGTCCTCCGTGTTCTCCGTCTCGCGCTGGGCACCAGGACAACAATCCCTCCGGTAAATATTCCGGTATTACTGGATTATAAAACTCTCACGAGCCCCTGAACGGCGCTTGCGCGAGATATTTATCTACTGCTGCCCCAAACCAGCCAGCCGCACGTGCTGCCGGTGACAGATAACAGGAACGCGCGCGCGCCTCCTCCTCCTCCTCCTCCTCCGCCGACTCGCTGGTTCTGAGCCATGCAGCATGTGTGCGCGAGCCAAGGCTTGGGGGCGTGGCTAGCGCGCAGCACGAGACTGAGAGATTGCTGAATATTCATGAGGTATATTCATGAGGTATATTTATTGGGTATATTCAGGCATGCAGGATGGTAAGTATTATTCTGTATGTTATTGTTCTTTTTTCTCTCTCTTTTTATATCTATATTTATTCCTAAAACTCTTAAAGTAACAATATTTATTTTTTTATAGTTTATGTAATTTTTTCCCCTTTCCATAAACTGAGTAATTTTTAAAAATGATCCTTTTTTAATGTTTTTAGCTCCGACTCTTCAGGACCTATAGGAATGGGTTCCGTCCGTCCGTCCGTCATATTTTAGCTTCCGGACGTTTCCTTGCCGCGAGCTGAAGCCGGGGCTTTCAAACCTGCTATGCTGGTTCACTACTATGAGTGCTAGGATTGTAGGAGAGTTTGTGTGTGAGTGACCTTGACCTACTTTTCAAGGTCACAGGGGTAAAACTATGTATTAGGTTTGTGGACATTTACTTGCCACGTGCTGAAGCTGGGCCTTTTGTGCTTGGTGTGCTGGTTCACTACTATGAGTGCTAGGATGAGTTTGTGTGAGTGACCTTGGCCTACTTTTCAAGGTCACAGGGGGTAAAACTGTGTATTAGGTTTGTGGACATTTACTTGCCATGTGCTGAAGCTGGGCCTTTTGTGCTTGGTGTGCTGGTTCACTACTATGAGTGCTAGGATGAGTTTGTGTGAGCATGCTGAAGCTCGGGCTTTCAAACTTGTTACACTTGTTCTGTACCGGCATATTATGAAATGTACTTAAAGATATACATGAAGTAGTTTTGTTATTAAAGTTACAAAGGTTATTTAATCCATGTTGGAACTTGATGCCACAGCCATCCATGACCAGGAGTCCATGGGAGCTACTTGGCCAAGCTCTCAAGGGAGGGAGGGATGGCATACGCTCACTTCCCTGTCACTCACAGCGATCACCAGCCAATCATGGGCATCTGTGAGCTCATTCATACGAGGGGGTGGATAGCGCTTTGCCTCCCAGTGTGTTAGGCCGCCCCGCAAATACACATGCACAGCAGTTCGAAAAGAGGCGGGCAGCAGCATCACATTTCACGGAGGGGGCATGTGCTTGCTTATGCCCCTCCCTGGTCGGTGGTGGTTGTGTGATAGGCAAGGCAAAACTTGATGGGTGGGAATTGGATACGACTAAATTAGGGGAGAAAATGGGGAAAAAAAAAAAAAAGAACTTCAGATAAAGATAAAACTTTGCCGCTAATTACACAGTTGAGGTCATTCGCATAACAAAGATATTTAAATATACAATGAATGCCATATTTCATTTCAGAGTGCTTGTCCCCCAACCTAAAATTAGTCATGTTACTCTACTTTCGTACTATTAACAACAACAGCGACGAGGAAGCGAGGAGGGCCGGCTGACACCAGAGAAATTACTGCATCAGAAAGGAAAGATTGAAAAAGGCTATCAGACGGAGAAATAGAGAAAAGGTTTTGATAGGAGAGCATTATGAGGGACGGAATGGAGTGAAAGGAGAGCTGAACTTGATGTTTAGGTAAGAAGTTGCGGGGTTCCTACTTCACAGGTGCGTGCAGTGTCTTCCCACATGCTTGTCTACAGACCAGAGTAATAAGGTTGTTATGCAAAAGTATTGACTTTATTTTGAATGCGTGGTCTTTTTATCCAAAAAATTGATTAGCATGCAGCATAAACTTGCATTTGCACCCTGTACATGCAGGATGATATAACAGCACAACACCACCACCACCACCACCCCTCACCTACCCCCGAACCCCCATAAAAACTAACAGAGCACTAAATGCTGTTATCTTCAGGAACTGTTTTTAAATCCCAACTTCATTTGTCTGCAAGTGCGATTGTTAATACAGCGATACCTTGATTTTGAGCACCTCCAGCCACGACACTGCACCTCCCGTTTCGGGTTACTAGCTGTTTCTGTACCGTATCTTCTTTTTTTAATTCATGGACTCTCTGTTTTGCCTTGGTCTTGTTATTCTCCAGTAGAATTAGGTTCCGTAAAGACCTGAATTTCTTATCATGGTGATTCAAGCCGGTGCGTTTTACTTTCTCCAAGCTGCCTTATTTCCTTAACCGTTTTTCTGGATTCCAGTGATATCACCTGAGGACTAGGTTGCGTATTTGGATTAGTGACCGATTCGGGCTGGGCTTCAGTAATGCAGGTTACATCAGGGTCACTTGTTTGCATGACAGACAGCAGCTCCTTTTTCTTGTTGTCTCCCATTAGCGATGTCTCAAACTATACGTCCAAATTTTCAGTCTACCCCAAATTCACACAGTTATGACTTATTTACGCAATTTTGTAATGTAAGCATGCGAGTACGCTCACCCCTTCTTCCATCACGGCGTCAGTGTTTGCCCGCAGTTATGTGCAGTGGCGTTGAATCTTCAGAACCTCATATTCATATTCATGAAGAAAGCCAAGAGGTTTTCAGCTAGCATTAAGCTGTAAGGGCAGGGAGGTAGTAAATATTCATTCATTCATTTTCTGAGCCGCTTAATCCTACTACGGTCGCGGGAAGCCTGGTGCCCATCTCAGCCCACACTGGACGAAGGCGGGGTACATCCTGAACATCTCGCCAGACCACCGCAGGGCCAACACACACTACCATTCATACTCACTCACACCTAAGGCCAATTTGGAAGACAATAAGTCTAAAGTGCATGTCTTTGGACTGTGGGAGGAAACCGGAGTACCCAGAGGAAACCCACGCAAGCACGGGGAGAACCTGCAAGCTCCCCACAGAAACACCCTTCCCGAGCCGAACCCGAAACCAGGACCATGTTGTTGTGAGGCTCTCTGAGATAACACAAACCTGTTAAAATACAACGTAAGTTTGTTACCATGACAACCAGAGTCTATTTCATCATTATTACTAGCAAACTTACATACACTGGAGCTAACAAATGTTCCTAGGATGTCGTTCTTCCTGTAATTAATTGTATATTTGATATAATTGGTCCAAAGCAAGGAGGAGCTTAGTGTGACATCACTACCCAAACTCGATTAGCAAACCTGCACCAAAACAATCATTTTAATAATTCGTTTTAATCAGTTTTAAACATGGCTCTGTCCTTCTGCTCGGGCGATGTCACGGGGTCCAGGAAATGACCTGGATGGCGGTGGCTGCTGCGCTCTTTATGATGGGGGCTGGGTGGTTAAGTCGCGCCTCCAGCTGAGGCAGATTATGGATTAGTTGTGCACGGGCGCTTGGGGCATGGGCCAGACAGGTGAGTGCGCGGAGAGCGTTAGCACTCGATGCTACGTCCTCGCTGTCCACCAAACACAGAAGAGGAGGAATAGCGCCGGCCTCCAGAGCCTGATATTTACCTGCACACCACATACACAGGAAATGATTAAACCGTTCTGTTCGAACATTGAGAGAAGAGACAAAGTGTGTGTGTGTGTGTGTGTGTGTGTGTGAGTGTGTGTGTGTGTGTGTGTGTTGACCTCGTGTAATGACGGCGGTGTACATCAGGGTTCCAGCAGCATTGGCTCTGACCTTTGTGTCATCATCAGAGAGTAACTTTACCAACACGGGGACAATGTTCTCCTCACACACCTTCACCTTCCCCTCATTAGGGACACTGAACGGGGGACAACCGAGAGGGAACACAGAGAGAAAAGAGGATGAGAAACAGACAGATTTAAAGGGGAGTAAAATAAAAGTGAGAAAGAAATCAGTACACAGAGAAAGATGAATGAGAAGTGGAGGAGAGGAAGAGGCATGGTGGAAGAGGAGGAGGAAGAGAGAAAGAAACACAGAGAGAGAGAGAGAGATACAAAGAAAGCAAGAGAGAGAGATAAAGAGAGAGATAGTGCATGAGAGAGAGTGTGAGAGAAAGTGCGCGGGAGAGAGATGGAGACAGTGCAAGAGGGAGAGAGAGAAAGAGTGCATGGGTGAGAGAGAGAGAGAGTGTGCATGGAGAGAGAGAGAGAGAGAGAGAGAGAGAGAGAGAGACAGAGTGATACAGAGAGGGACAGAGAGAGAGTGTGTGAGAGAGAGAGAAAGAGAGAGAGAGAGAAAGAGAGAGAAAGTGACTGGGAGAGTGAATGAGAGAGAGAGAAAGAAAGAGAGTGTGAGAGAGTGCACAAGAGAGAGAGAGAGACAAAAAGTGTGAGAGTGTGCAGGAGAGACAGAGAAAGAGTGTGCATGGGAGAGAGAGAGAGAGAGAGACAGAGTGATACAGAAAGGGACAGAGAGAGAGTGTGAGAGAGAGAGAGAGAGAAAGTGACTGGGAGAGAGTGTGAGTGAGTGAGAGAGAGAGAAAGAGAGTGCACGAGAGAGAGAGAGAGAGTGCGAGAGATACAGAGTGCGCGAGAGAGAAAGAGAGTGTGAGAGAGTGCACGAGAGAGAGAGCAGGAGAGACAGAGAGAGAGAGTGTGTGACAGAGAGAGAGAGAGAGTGCGAAAGAGAGATGTGAAGGACAGAGAGCAGAAAGAACGAGATTAAAGGAGGAGCCAGATGTGAGATCATCATTTAACCCTATACGGTGTTATTAAAGGTGTAGTCACATGATTACAGGTGTGAGTGTCAGTAGTGGGCGGAGCTCACCTGATGGCCATGATAGCAGAGGAGGCAGCGCGGCGGATGGATGTAGACAGGTGGTGCAACTGCCTCTTCAGGACAGGCACGGCGTCGCTGGCCAGCGCGGTACGAGCGTCCTGTCTGATACAGCAGCTCAGCGTATACAGGATGAGCTCCCGGATGTCCTTGTACTCCGTCGGGATCTTCATTACAAGCTTCGGCACCAGACCAAGAGACACCATGCACTCCACAGCTGTAGGAATCTCCGACAACATCTTTAACACGCGGTGCACGTTCACACGGCAAGCATCCTCCGGCTCGTCCAAAAGCTTCAGCAGAGGCTGGAGGGCATCGCACTGTAGAGCCGCGTCCCTGCACACACATATATCTCAGGTTTCTAAATGGTTCGAGATGACTCATCGCAGTGTCTCCATATCTCCAGTGCGGTGATGATGGGATGTTTGGAGCGCCTCACCTCCCCACGCTGTGTCTGACCAGCTGATGAAGCACTTCAGTAGTTTTTGTCCTCACCAAGACGTCGTCATCCGTCAGCAACACCTTCAGTCTTTCTAAACAACCTGAACACCACCAGAGGAAGAAATCAGTGCAAGGTCACACCGCATCAACTGAGCACTTGAGGGTTAAGGGCCTTGCCTAAGGGCCCAACACTGGCAGCATGGTGATCCTGGGGTTTGAACCCCCAACCTTTGGATCAGTAACCCATTCAACTCATTCATTCATTTTTGCTGGGAGGCTGGCCACCGCAGGGCCAACACACACACAACCATTCACACTCACACCTAGGGGCGATTAGGAACCACCAGTTAACCTACTGTGCATGTTTTTGGACTGTGGGAGGAAACCAGCGTACCTGGAGGAAACCCATGCAAGCACGGAGAGAACCTGCAAACTCCACACAGAAACGCGGCGGGTCCAGGAGGCGAACCCGGGACCCTCTTGATGTTAGGTGGACGTGCGTACGTTAGGATTAAGCCGCTTAATCCTATTAGGGTTGCAAGGAGGCTGGAGTCTATCTCAGCCCACACTGGGCCAAGATGGGGTACACCCTGAACAGATCACCAGACCATCACAGGGCCAAAACAGACACAACTACTGACACTCCTACTTACACCTAGGGGCAATCTGGAAAAGACAATTAGCCTAATGTGCATATCTTTGGACTTTGGGAGGAAACCAGATTACCCAGAGGAAACCCACACAACCGCGGGAAGAACAAACTCCACACAGTCCCAGGACTTGAACCCCAGAACCTTATAGCTGTGAGACAGACATGCAGCTTTACGTTTGTCTGTGATAAAGCACTGACACTGGAGACTCCTTTCATAGTCTGTAAGCCAAAGCAGAGAACTCCAGACCAAAGAGTGGCGATAATGCGCTAGCAAAGACTGCAATCGGCGTTAAAATAAATAAATAAACAAACAAACAAACAACAACAAACTCCTCCCACAAATGTTAAAGAAATCATGTAATTCTTCACCGGATCGATAAATTATTTATTGTTTATATGTTGTATCCTTTGTACAGTGATGATCTATTCCAGCACTGTGATGTAATAATACTGTATAAGAGTGAATGTGTTCATGTCAGTACCGTGACGCAGGGCCTCATACGCCCGCTCAGGGTCATGCAGCAGTACACAGAGGGAACACAGTGCTCCCCGGCGGATGTCCTTCTCCTCAGCCTCAAGCTCCGACATCAGCTTCGGCATCGCACGCTTACCGAAGGCCACCGGGGTGCAAGACAAGCGTTCTGAAATCCGTGTAGAGGCCATCAGAGACCCTCGACTCGAAACCTGATGGTGTGAGAGAGAAAGACCAGGTTCAGTCTGGCAGTTTATTCTCAAAAAAAGAAGAGGGGGGTTTATGAGAGTCTGGAATTAGGATCAATATAAAAGTAATTCTGAATTTCTCAAATACTTCGCATCATAAATACCTTCATATCAATTACAATAAACTTTTAATAACTTGTATCAGGATAAAAGCACAAATATAATTATACAAGAATTACAAAATAAAATATTTAAATAGACCTTAGAGAGAGAGAGAGAGAGAGAGAGAGAGAGATGTAGCAAAGGAAAAACTGGAAAAAAAACAAAAATGGATGAAAAGAGAGCAATTTTATTCATTCATTCATTTTCTAAGCTGCTTAATCCTAATTAGTGGTCGCAGGGAGGCTGGAGCCCATCTGAGCCGACTCTGGGCGGGGAACACCCTGGACAGCTCACCAGACCAATGCAGGGCCAACACTCACACAACCATTCACACTCACACCCAGGGGGGCAATTTGAAACAGCCAGTCAGCCTACTGTGCATGTTTTTGGACTGTGGGAGGAAACCGGAGTACCCAGAGGAATCTCACACAAGCACAGGGAGAACATGCAAGCTCCACACAGAAACGCCCCCAGCCCGGGAATCGAACCCAGGCAGGACCTTCTTGCTGTGAGGTGGACGTGCTATAACCACTGCGCCAGCGTGCTGCTGAGAGAACTGCATTAACTTTAAATGATATATTTATAAGTGATTTTCATACTGAATTATTAAAATATTTATTTTATGCATTTAATATTAAATTCACTGCATTCATTTGGATTTGGATTCATTTGCAGAAAGTTGTAAACCAATTAAAGGAAGTCAGAGGAAAGGAAGACAGAAAAAGTGAAAATAAAGACGGCGTTATATTTCTGAAGTAGTATTTTTAGGAGGATAATATTTTAATAGAGTTATAATTTAATACGAATTTTATAAAGTAATAATATTAATAGAAGAGAAACTCAGATGTCACGTGACTTACAGTCAACGTTAAAAATCTGCTCAAGTTCTTCAATTTTACCTTGAATGTGTGTAGATATAGGCTACACACAGACACCAACGTTGTCGTTATTAATGTTTTTTATTGTCTGGGTGGTATCGCCTCCCTGTGACATAATCAAAGAGTGTGTAGGTCAATCAGTGGGTGATGCCACAGAGTCTGTGGGTCATGTGACACACTGGCAGCACACAGAGACAAAGAGCCAAAGGAAGGAGAGGGACACGGAGTCTGGGAGAGAAAGCACCAGGTGATTCTTCTATTTCTTTCAGCAGCGTCTGTGAGGGGTCACCACAGCGGGTCATCCCTCTCCATCCCTCTCCATCTCTCTCCATCACCTGCATGTCCCCTCACCGTATACACAAATCTCCTCTCATCCTCCTACCAGGTTGTATCATCCTCAACATTCTTCTACCAGTATACCCTTCATCCCTCCTCCGCACAAGTCCAAACCATCTGCACCTGTCTTCTCCGACTTTATCCCTAAAACACTCCTACTTGCTCTGTTCCTCTAACATATTTGTCTCTAATTCTGTCCATTCTTGTCCCTCGCAGAGAAAATCACAGCATCCTCATCACAGACTCTTCCATTTACATTTCCATTGATGGCTTTTGGCAGGCGCCCTCATCCAGAGCAACTTACATTTATAATCTATTCATACGGCTCAGCAGTTGAGGGTGAAGGGCTTTGCTAAAGGACCCTGCAGTAGGAAGTTGGTGGTACTGGGGTTTGAACTACTGTCCCCCGTCTGATCAGTAACCCAGAGCCTCAACCACTGAGCCACCACTGCCAGCACCACCTCCTGTCTTTTAATCAGTGCTACCGTCGTCTCCAAACCTTACAGCGTTGCTAGTCTCACTACTGTCTTATAGACCGTTCACTTCGTTCTATCACCGACCCCTCCATCCCTTCTCATCTCCACCCATTCTATCCTGCCTGCACTCTTTTCTTCACTTCACTACCACACCAGCATTTACCTTGGACAGTTCATCCCCATCCACCTTCCTCACATCTGCTACTTGTACCATCAGACCATGTCGCCTACCTCTGTTTACACTGTGAGCACTCAGGTCTGGGGAATCATCCCACGTGTAAAGATGCTAACAGTCACTTCTGTGCTCTTGGTACCCAAGCATGGTGCTGAAATAACAAATATTCCGGAGGTGACATGAAAAGTCAATTTCATCTACTTTTTGGTCAAATTTTTGGTCAAAAAAATTCAATTTACATATATTTGTCTGAAATGATATATTTTAAACTAGGCCACACCTGAAACATCCCACAATAATTGATATTGGATCTCGTTTAACCTGCTGCATTCTCCTGCATGGCTGCTGCTGCACTTTGTGTTTGTTTACTGTTGCTAGGTAACGACGCACAGCTGTCTTAAAGGTACAGTGAGCAAAGTTTTGGAGGATATATTAGCATGGAAAAAATGTAGAGGCCATTTTAATGGATATCCCATAATAAGTGGTCTCAAAGTTTTTCATGGCTGTTGAAAAATCCCTGGAATGTGTGTCTGCAGTTTGGAGCGTGTCTGTGTGGAAGATGATGAAGAGTATGAGTGGTGATGATGAGGAAGAGGAGATGATGAAGAGGGCTGCTACTTGTGGTATTTACGAAATGATGTCACAGAGAGGGATTGAAATCTGTAAGGATGTCACAAAGAGGTTTGTTGTTTTTTATCATGTTTCCCCGCGGGAAATTTTCATTGATATTGTAACTCGCATCACTACCAGCAGTAATTCCACACCACTCCCGGTTGAACCGCACATTTTTGTCCGTGATGAGACTATAATAATAACTAGAAAAGAATTCAGAGAGCGCAGACCTCTGCCAAGGCCGTTCAGTAACCCCATATGGTATCGTAAGAAATGCACCATTTTCATAAATGCAACATTTGTTTATTATTTGAGCCTTACAATGCAAACGCGCGGCTATTTATATGAATGCATTGTGTACAGGACCTGCCTTGAATAAGAGGCTTCGCGCTCGGATGAGGAAGTTTTAATAATTGGATTATTTTTGTGATAATTGGCCTAAAAGTGATTTTAAGAAATGAGATTGCACCATCGAACGCAAGCCTGGAAGTTACGCTTTGGTATGGTCTGGACACATCCATGCTAAAAAATATTTTAGAAATTCCCTGCATCTAGACAATAACCTGGTTCACTGCCAAAATGTAATCAGTTGTTCCTTGTACCATTTCTAATGCATACTGAAAATTTCATCAAAATCAATTCATAAGTTTTTGAGTAATGTTGCTAACAGACAGACAAACAAACCAACCAATGGCAGTGAAAACATAACCTCTTTGGTGGAGGTAATAAGTTTACAAAGTAACAATATGTTTGAAGGCAAATATAACTAGAGGGGCACTCACAGAGTGGAAGGTACCTCCACTGGGCTCAAATGGATTATTATACCTCGGCATTCCTATAATGAAATGTCTCCCCCTAGTGGGCATCGGATGAAGATTTTTCCCAACATCTGCTCTAAAATGTTAGGGGTTCTTGCCAGGCCCATATCCCATCCCTACACCAAGTTGGGTAAAAATTGGTTCCATAGTTTTTGTTTAATCCTGTTAAAAAACAAACAAACAGGCACTGATGAACAAAACCTCCCCCACCAATTCACGGTAATAGTTGCGACTCTGATTCCAGTTATAGGTGAAATTTTCTGATGAAACGGTGCCATCTGATTGACTTACTCATCCACTGCATTTCCATGTTTTAAAAAAATGAACAAAGAAAGCAGACATATTGATATTTTATTCAGAAAATGTTTAATCAATTACACACCAGGCATGGTGGTGCTTTGGTTAGCACGTTCGCCTCGTAGCAAGAAGGTCCTGGGTTTGATTCCTGGACTGTGTGAGTTTCCTCCAGGTACTTCGGTTTTCTCCCACAGTCCAAACACATGCACACTAGGCTGATTGGTTGTACCAAATTGCTACTAGGTGTGTGTGAGTGTGAAGGGTTGTGTGTGTGTGTGTGTTGGCCCTGCAATGGTCTGGCAAGCTGTTTAGGGTGTACCCCGCCCTCGCCCAAAGTCAGCTGAGATGGGTGCCAGCCTCCCCGCGACCCTAATTAGGATTAAGAGGCTTAGAGAATGACTGACTGACTGACCATGTACAGTGAATTCAGTTTTTTTATGTCAGGGAATCAACTATGGAGAGAAAATGCTGGTTGCACGAAACAGCCTTTTTTACACAACACTGCTTTACTGTAAATTAAACAAGAATAAATAAAAATATGGGTTGTTTATAAAGATTATAAAATGCAGATGTTTATATCAGGGTCGTCCCACATCTTTCCATAACCCCCACCATTTCGGAAACTAGCCACAGGTTTCCAAAACCATCATCCTCTCTTCATCATGAGGTCTCCCCTGTACAGTTAGGCGCCACGAGGGCGTGGCCTTGCAGTCAGGATCTATAACCATACAGTCTAACGTGTAGGTCGATGAGCTGTCGAAGGAAGCCCCGGTTGGGTATAATCCCTCTCCCCTGTTTAACCGTGTTGATGGCCTCCACCAGGGTCATGTTGTGCTTCAGCATCAGATACGCCAGCACGACAGTGGCCGAGCGGCTCACGCCCACGTGGCAGTGCACCAGGATTTTACCTGCGGTGGTGAAAGGCAAAAATGAAATGCACTCAACACATTACCCTGAAGAAACAAACGTCTTGGATTAATAGACTCAACATTATTGCCAAACAGGAAGATATTAGTGACGTTTTCACCTCCCGTCCTGAGCGCATTATGAATAAACTCTGCTCCTGTATTAAAGTTGACGCTCATATCATAGGCAGGAGAGTCATGGGCTTCGATACCCAGGTACGTGATTCCCATTCCGGAGTAAAAGTCATCACCTCGCCGCGAGCTGTGAGCACAGTTCAGCACGTGAGTGAAGTTCTGCCTGCGAAGCTCGGCACGATTCTCTGCAAAATCCCTACAGCAGGAGGGAAAACTGTGTTAAAAAACATGGAGGCTGATTGACCACAACAGCCTACGGTACGTGCTCATGAATCATGGGTGATAGTCAGCCAGCAAATGAAAATCAAATGGCACCACCTAGTGCTAAAATCGTATCATAGGTTAAAAAATGGAGGTGTGGCTTCCCATGCGTTACATTTGGGAAAACTCAACCAAGTCTTTTAGATTTAAACTAAATTTTGCACCACATTGAACAGCAGTATAAACATCATGCCACTTACATGTCTCCGATATAAAGTTTGGGCCAGACTTCGTTAGCAGGACTGTTGATCGCTCTCCCAGAAAAAAGGAGCTGTTCGACTCCCATCACTGCCAAGGCAGGCGAAGTGAAATCGATGTCTGTTTTCGCCGAGCGTGAATCTCTATACGTGGATCTGTAGGACATATCTGTAGGACAGATCTGGGAAGTTGATGGTAATTATCAGAAGGCTCCAGGACACATTGCTGTCAGAAGTTGTAGATTCACAGCGTTCTTATGGCTGGAACACACTCCTGGGTAACCGGGTTATTTTAGGACTCCGAGTTGGCTGGATGTCAGTAATGCTCAGACTGCAGCTTTGTACTGGATCACTTACACACATAAAGCTTCCAAACACACACACACACACATTATAAATCTTTTCCATACTGTTACAGAAATGAGAAAGCCCTCACAAGTCAAAAAGGTAACATTACACATCCCAATAATGTTTACTCAGAGAAACAAATATCAGAAAAAACACCAAACTTTATAAACTGTTACATCTGTGGGCGGCATGGTGGTGTAGTGGTGGGCACGTCCGCCTCACAGCAAGAAGGTCCTGGGTTTGAGTCCTGGGCACAGCAAGGGGGTTTCTGTGTGGTATCAATGTCTTCCCCGTGTTTGCATGGGTTTCCTCTGGATACTTTGGTTTCCTCCCACAGTTCAACAACATGTACACTAGGATAAGTGGCTGTTCCAAATTGCCCCTAGGTGTGAGTTTCCTCACTACTGTCCACATCAGTAAGTGTTACAACTGTTACGTCTCTTCTCTCTTCATCTATGTTAGTCTTTTTTTTCCTCCATTTCCCCCCTAATTTTAGTCATACCCAATTCCCACCCATCAACTTTTTGCCTTCCCTATCACACGACCACCACCGACCAGGGAGGGACGTAAGCATGCAAATGCCCCCTCCGTGACATGCAATGCTGCCACCCACCTCTTTTCGAACTGCTGCGCATGCGTATTTGGGGGCGGCCTAACACACTCGGAGGGAAAGCGCTATCCGCCCCCTCGTACGAATTAGCTCCCAGACGCCCATGATTGGCTGGTGATCACCGTGAGTGACAGGAAAGTGAGCATATGCCAACCCTCCCTTCCGTGAGAGCTCAGCCAATTAGCTTCCATGGAGTCCCGGTCATGGATGGCTGTGGCATCAACCCGGATTCGAACTTGCGATCATCTATGTTAGTCATTATGTCACTCCGGTTAACATCAGTGTTACAACTGTTACATCTCTCTTTATCGATGTTACAGTCGTTACATCACTCCTGTCTACATCAGTGTTACAACTGTTACGTCTCTTTTCTTTATCTATAAGTGTTAGTCATTACATCACTCCTGTCTACATGAGTAAGAGTTACAGCTGCTACATCTCTCTTCATCTAAAAGTATTATAGACATCATTCCTGTCAACATCAGTTACAACTCTTACGTCTCTCCATCAGTGCTAGTCATTACATCACTCCTGTCTTCATCAGTAAATGTTACAACTGTTACATCTCTTCTCTTTAAAAATGTTAGTCATTACATCACTCCTGTCTTCATCAGTAAATGTTACAACTGTAACATCCCTTCTTTCATCATCTATAAATTATATCTGTTATGTCTCGAGTCTATATACATCAATACGTATTAAGACTGTTAAACTATCCTCTTTACATCCACATTTGATTCGCCTCTTGCATGTACACCCATAACTGTTACAACCGTCACGTCACTTCTCTGTACACCCGTAACTGTTACAACCGTCACGTCACTTCTCTGTACACCCGTAACTGTTACAACCGTCACGTCACTTCTCTGTACACCCGTAACTGTTACAACCGTCACGTCACTTCTCTGTACACCCGTAACTGTTACAACCGTCACGTCACTTCTCTGTACACCCGTAACTGTTACAACCGTCACGTCACTTCTCTGTACACCCATAACTGTTACAGCCGTCACGTCACTTCTCTGTACACCCGTAACTGTTACAGCCGTCACGTCACTTCTCTGTACACCCATAACTGTTACAGCTGTCACGTCACTTCTCTGTACAACCGTAACTGTTACAACCGTCACGTCACTTCTCTGTACACCCATAACTGTTACAGCTGTCACGTCACTTCTCTGTACACCCGTAACTGTTACAACCGTAACTGTTACAACCGTCACGTCACTTCTCTGTACACCCGTAACTGTTACAACCGTAACTGTTACAACCGTCACGTCACTTCTCTGTACACCCATAACTGTTACACCCATGATTGTTACATGATTGTCAGTAGTTTGAGTCCCAATGAAGATTTTCTAGTTTTCCATATAAATGGGAGCTGAAATGTGACCAGCGTCCAAAAGCTAGATAAAGAGAACCCACTTACACAAAGAACTCAAAACGTTCTATTTGTATTTATTTATTGAGCAAAAATCATCCAACATTAAATATATCAGAAAAAGATACACAAACCTCGGATTAGAGCCTCAACCAAATGTTTATGGTAAAAGACCAACCCTGCACAGTGATGATGAAACGCTCTGGGCCGCGTACTCTTTATAGAACTGCTTTAACTGAGTGAAGGTGAGCTTAGGCACGGCACACCTCCATCAACCCACAAACACTCGTGCGTAGAAGACCAGACTTTATTTAAAGTCAGTGAGTTGATTCTCGGGGTTCTTTTATCTAGTGTAGAGGGGTTTTTTTATTTTCCCGTTTGTCTCCCACAGCCAATTCCCACCTCCCAATCACACATAACTCACACCAACCAGGGAGGAACACGTGATGCTGTCACCTGCATTTTTACCAACTGCTCCACATCTCCGTTTAAGCGCAGAAAGCGATATACGCCCCTTTGCAGGAATAAGCTCACAGATGCCCACGATTGGCTGATGATTGTATTGAGTGACAGGGAGGTAAGCATATCCCATCAATCCCTCTCGAGAGTTCGGCCTATCAGCCCCCTTGTACACCCGGCCCGCAGCATCAACCTGGATTCGAACCTGCAATCTCCAGGATGATAGTCACACGTCTTGTTGGTGTGCACTCGGGTTCCCACCTCCCTATATTTTACCGTAAATAACACAAAGGAACAGCAGTTATTCAGGATCGTATTGGTTTATTGTAAGCGGTGTGTGGTGCTCAGGGCCGGTGGCCTCGTCCCGTGTCCGTATCCATGCACTACAGTCGAGCTCTCGGCAAGCAGGTTTTGGTCCTGTGTTTAACGCGTGTTCTTTATGTACAAGTGACGTAGAAATATACTCTTTCATGTAAAGTACAGTTTCAGGTTTATAGGATGAGATTTTACAGAGTTACAGAAGGAAAGTGAACTTGTACAACAAAAATCAGAATCGGTAACATGCAGAACCTGACAGTTTCCACACCTTTAACTTCTTATTGTGGGTTTTTCTTCAGTCAGATATGAAAAGCACCTGCCAGCGATATGGCACAGTCTGTCCTTAATAAAGCGACTGGAGGAAGACCTGCTGAAGCGTCCAGGTTGAGACGACATGCCCGTAGATAGTGGGTACAAAATACTGAGAATACAGAGATGTTCAACACGTGTGGTGTTCTGGGCAGAAATCCCTTCCAGTCAGAGGGCGGCGTGAGGACAGGCGCCTAAGTTTCATCGATTTCTACTTGTTTTTTTTTTTTTGTTTTTTTTTTTTAAGTTTGGTGCGTCCTTCTCAGAGAAGGGAATCCCATAATTCTGTTCACTAGATTTCAAAAAACAACCTCAGCATCCACGTCGGAGTTCTGCTGCTATCGTCGTGTCAGAAGTCGTTGGATTTCTTAGAGACAAAACGCATAAAATTCAGAATCATGAAAAAACAAAGTCTCTTCATGAGAGCGCCGCGACACAGACGTCTGTGAACCTGCTGGCGCTCGCTGGTCGAAGCCCGGTATGGTTTGCTTCTTTTTTTTTTTTTTTTTAATTTAAAAGATCCACTTGAAGACAGAACAGTTTAAACACAACACGGTGATGAGATCGCTGTAACCAGCGACAAACCTTTAGGTGAATATCGTGATATGAAGATATAACAACGTCGGCTCACGCCTGAAAGTGACTTTGGTGCAAAGTATCAAACATAGCGGCGTTCATTTCCTTTTGTTTTTTTAAAAGAAAGGCGGATTATTCTTCCCTTCATCTAGAATTGCTTTCTTTTTTATAAGATGAATTAAATACAATTTCATTTTTTTATGGATATTTTTTAAAAGGTCTCAGTAAACATGCAAGACCTTTAGATTAGACTTGAGATTTTTGGAGGAAGAAAGTGTAAACCCTTAGAGAGAAGGTCAGTGAGTATTGCTTATACACCCATCCGGCGTTTCAGAACTGTACTGAACCCTCGCGTCACCTCACCGATTTCCTCGAAATGCTCGTGTTCCCAATTTGTCTATCATGCTCCCTAAGAAAGTGCAGCACTGAGCCAAAGTTAAAAACCCATCAATCAATCACAAACTTTAATATTAAATCAAGACTTAGCGTTAGCATTTAGCGAAACTCGATGCGGCAAATAACTGAAATTTTGTCCTACGTTTATTTGTCTTTTTTATTTTAGAATTTTTTTCCCTTTGAACATGTTTGAGTTAAATGAATTATGAACACTTTGGTGATGCGATACTGTCACCGGTGGGAAACGAAGCACGAAACATCAGATGCTTTGTATACAGGAAGGGATGGGACATCAAAAGCTTTGAAATATTCAAAACGGCCGACTTTCTGCGCGGGGACTTGACTAGCAGATTTCTATTAGCGGAGGCTGAGAGGTCGACCGCTTCAAGTGCACAGTGTTTAGTATAATACAGCTGATTCGCCGTGATTTGGGGCGGAGCTACAGAGCATTATAGCTTAAATAAAAAATAAAAATAAATAAAAGTAGAACTAAAGTGAGGTGATGTTGTTAAGGTATAAAACACAAAATCATTTATTGCTTTCCGTTACACCAAAACATCGGCTAATTGTCTGCTCCTAAATCTACTGCTGTCGACGTTTTCCATAAGAAAACTAAAGAGGAAACGGTGACAGGGAGTGGACAACAGCGCGTTAACGACAGTAACGGATCGCACAAAAACACATACCAAACAAAACATACAGCTGCTGTTCGGTTCAGTTCACTTTTTTTTTTTTAACTCTTTAGTTATCGTGGACAGTTATGCTAACGTGATTAGCATCTGAGGATCAAGAGCCAGGTAGATCAAAGCTGAGAACTGGATCTGTGGGAGGGGGTGGAGCTATTCAGGAAGAGAAAAACAGGAGGATCAGGATGAGAAGCAAAGGATTGGACGGCAGTGAGTGTGTGCGTGATACGAGTGAAATGAGTGCCCGCACTCTAGAAGGCCTTGTTCTCCAGACGGTCCAGGATGGCCTGGATCTTCTGCACGGCCTCTTTGCGAGCTGAGCGCACAGTGTCCTGGCCATTGGTCTCCACCGAGTCGAGGACAAGCAGCTCTTTAGTGAGCAGCTCTTCCAAACAGCGGTAGCTCTTGTCCGTCTTTTTCCCAACGAACTCGTCCACGTCTTCCTGCAGCAGATTGACCCTGATCATGACCTCTTGAACTTGAGCCAGGCTCGGGTTATCGCTGCTCGGAGGTTGCGGCGCAGCCGGAGGAGGAGGAGGAGGGTCTCTCTGCTGCGCTGTCGCTTTGGGCTGGTTCCCGCCTCCGGATGGCGTTTTGTTGTAGATCTGAGGCGGCGCGCTGAACTCCACGGGTTTGTTTGGAGTCGGGTTGGGGCCAGGGTTAGAGTTGGGTGTGCTGGGTCGTGGTTTGGGTTGGGTTCGATTGTTCAGATGACCTGGATACGGTGGTTCCTGATGGCATGGAAAGAAATGCGGTATGTATGTAATACGGCCTGCAACTCTTAAAGAAACTTTTCAATTTCATTTCGTTTACCTTGTGCTTAATGTGATCGTACGGAGGTGGAGCCGGACCGTGCCAGGGCGGAGGGTGCGTGTGGTTGGGGTAGTGTGATTGAGGTCCGTATCCTGTTGAATGAGGCCAGGGTTCAGGCTGGGGGCGTGAGGGTACAGGCTGCTGTGCGGGGTAGGGGGCATTAGGGGGGCAGGCGTCTCCATAGGACGGGTACGAACCAGGTGGGAATCCAGGGGCCTAACAGCAGAGAAGAGAAGAAGAAAATAAATACATACAACACACAGCAAGCAGAGCTGGAAATCTGGAAATCTGGAATTCGTGACTCACCCCCTGGCAGTGTGGGACGGGGTACGGCGGCTGAGGGGAGCCGGCCGCGGTTCGGTCCTGACTGTGGTACTGCGGCTGTCTGGGAGGGATCTGGTCGCTGCAGTAGAACGGATTGGACGGGTGAAACATGTTCGGAGGGTACTGACCCGGGTTATACACGCCGTTCGGATACGCCGGCATTGCCTAGAAGAGCGTAGAGATAGTTAGTTAAATTCTACGGCAATTCTGTAGTTTCAGGTTCTCTGATCTTGCCGGGATGTGAACGTTGTTTTTTTTTTCGGTTCCCACACCTGTGGATTGTACGCCGCCTGTCCGTTGATGTCAGTCCCGGAAGGGTAGGCATTATTGTACGGCCCGGCTGGAGGAGGGTACCAGTAGTTGGGTGGATACCCACAATACGGACTCGAATCCTGCTGTGAAGACACACACACACACATTAGGATAAATATATAATATACATACATACACTGTATACAGAAGGGACGAAGAACCACAGGGGCAGAACTTTAAAACTGAAGACTGAATAGAATTTCATGTGAAGTGTCCAAAACTAATTCACTGGTTTATACACTCGGATTAATCCAAAACCTAAAAAAAGGGGATTTGTACAAATACTACCCATTAAAAAAGAGGAAGTAAACAAATAAATAAAACACTGACTGAACAGCTGTGTTTACAGTTTATAACTCTTAAATGCAGGCTAACTCCACAAGCTCTGGCAAATTGACTAAAAAACAAGCTATTAGGGTTTGAATAACAATAATAATAATAATAATAATAATAATAATAATAATAATAATAAATGACGTCATTATTAAAAGTGTTATTAGGAATAAATTAAATCCGACTGTGGAGATGCTGAAGGCTAATCAGATGAAGCTAACTGCTGTGTAACCTCTAAACACTTCCGTGTTCCGTGTGTTAGCTTCAGTCCTAAACAAGCAGCAGAATAATTGTCATTTATATTAACGAACCTATTTCATACCAACACATTTACAACTCCCGTTTTGTTTACAAAACAATTCTGGAGTTATTCAGAGAAATCCATCATTAGTTACCATAGTGACCAGAAGAAAAGTTAGCGCGCGCGGTTTTAGCCGATATAAAACTATAGGACAGGTTAGCACGGAAGCTAGTCGCTTAACAGAAATGTAAATAAAAATAAAAATTAACTCATACCATCGTGTTATTTCAGCTGTGTCCGTTTTTAATCGAGGTATAACCGTCTGATTTAGGATCTGATCAAGTTACTTGGTGCTTAAGCCATTCAGATGAATCGTCCAAAGCTAAAGCCTCTTAGTTTTTTTCCCATCCACTTTCCGGCATGTTCTGCCTTCTGTCCTTAGATTGGCTAGATCGTCACAGAACTGAGGAAACCACCAATAACATATATAATAATTTATTTTATAGGCGGGACTTCGTTCGTAATTCGTGTGTGGAAAAAACAAAATGTTTAAAAAATATTTTAAAACACAAATATATATATATATAATTTTTGTAATGGTTTCAGAATGTTAAAATAACGTTTATAAATCTTTCCAGACAATCCGTGTTCAAAGCTGCTTTCTGACTCACGCGTATACGTATACGTCATCTGAATAGACCAATCAGAAACAGGTATTCAATAACGCCATGTGACGTGGAGGTAAGCAAAAAGGTTTTTGTTTTATCATTCACTGTACTATTTGTTTATTCTCTTTTTGTGAATTTTATTTATTCACCTATTTTTAAAAAAACAAACAAACATGTAACTAACTTTTTTAATAAATACAGAGACTGAACGACCCGGAAGTACATTGGCTTGCGTCACGTCCTGTGAAATAAGGCTACATGTTTCAAATGGTTCATGACTTATTAGTTTTATTCTGCAAGAAAAACCCAACAAATGTGATTCAAAAATGAATTACATGCCCGGAACAGCCAGCCTCATTGAGGACATCGACAGTAAGTTTATTTAATTATTTTTTAATTATTTTAACATCAAAGCTGCAGCCGGTCTTGTGTTTACACTCTGTGTAAGCTTTATTGTGTTTAATACTTATTGTTATTATTATTGTTTTGTTTTTTCTCTGAAATGTAATTCCGTGTAACTGTCAGCTGTGTAAGAAAATTAGAAATGTAATTAATATGTGAAGGCAGAAAATATTGGCATCATAATCCATCATAATTCGAGGCCTGTATTAGTGGCGGAAATGACGTCACTTTAATTATTATTAATTGGTGTTCAGCCTCCCCTCAATCATAAAGTTCTCAAGTCAGAACAGTATGATGAAACATTAAAGAATTCACTGATCAATCAGGTGACTACCCTCATGAATATTCATGAGATTTCCCTGCACTAAAGGAAGTTTTTATCCTGCACTCTCTCTCTCTACACTCCTCCATCACGTGGTGTCTGAATGCTAGGAAGGAATTGCATCTGGCCTTGATTTTGAGAAACTTCCCCATATAGTCAGTTTTATTTAAATGTCTATTAACATGCATTTGGTTCTAGTTTTAAATGGATTTCAGAATCTTTTATCCCCTTAGATCAGGGGTGTCAGACTCCTTTTCACTGAGGGCCGCATCACTAAATTTAAAGGTGATCAAGGGCCGAATAATCACCGAACATCTATTCTCATTCAAAAAACGGTAATTTCTGCATGGAAAAATTATTCGTTTGGGTATTCCTCCTCCTTTCCTTTATTCACTTGCATTTTCTGACAACACTTAACAGCAACAAGCTAGCATGCAACCTATCTTGAGTCGTCGATGACTAGCTGTTTACTTGAAATAGGCTGCTGCCACCTAGTGGAAGGATGATGAATTAGGTTTTATGGTAACGGTCGATGCAAAGAATGTACAATAATCATATTCTTTGAAAATGCTTAAAATTAGTTGGCGGGCCAGATTTGGCCTTGAGTTTGACACCTGTGCCAGATTTTAAAATTAAGGTAACTGCTTATGATTCTGTTCCAGTAAATTAATCAACATCCTACAACCAATCAGGAG
Organism: Neosilurus hyrtlii; assembly: GCA_028564935.1. Classification (NCBI taxonomy): domain Eukaryota; kingdom Metazoa; phylum Chordata; class Actinopteri; order Siluriformes; family Plotosidae; genus Neosilurus; species Neosilurus hyrtlii. The sequence goes on from JAOUQZ010000034.1 coordinate 681,740, forward strand.
CCACAGTTCCATTCAGTTGTACAATGTAAATGGAGCAGAATAGCATAGGTGAGGTAATGAGGGTGCCAATACATTGTGCAGAATGTTAGATGAAGTACAGCACGTACAGGGTGTAATAAAGTCGTGATCCGTAGATGTAACTGGTGTTTACTATTAATGACCGCTCTAAAGATAAGGTTTTTTTCCTTATCTCTGTTTTTTCCCCAGAAAAACATCTGGTTTTGCTGAGAGATGGGAGAACGCTGATCGGGATCCTCAGGAGTATAGATCAGTTCGGTATGATCTCTGTAACTTAACACACAGTTAAACTGGAGCAGATTAGGATCCTGATTGGTTCAGTTCGGAAACCAATCCCTGCTAATGCTTTTTGCACTGCTGAAGTTTTTAGATTTAAACAAACACACACACAATATTAATCATTTTCTGCCATGTTATTTATCTTTTGATTTTATGTTTGACTATCTGTATTTATTCACTTTCCCTTTGTTTATTTTGTTTATTTTGTTTATTATTTGTCTATTTTATTTGACTTGTCTATTTATCTATTTGTTTATTTATTTTATCGCTGCTTGTTGGTTTCTCTGACAGCGAATTTGGTTCTGCATCAGACAGTGGAACGAATCCATGTGGGTAAAAAATTCGGAGACATCCCCCGCGGGATCTTTGTGGTGCGAGGGGAGAATGTGGTCCTTCTCGGTGAAGTGGTGAGTGTGACAGCACGAAGTTTGTTTGCTTGTTTGTTTGTTTGTTTATGTTTGATGACTGAGTGAATTGTGTGCTGATGAAAGGATCTGGATAAAGACTGCGATCAGATCCTGCAGCGTGTCTCCATCGAGGAGATCCTGGAGGAGCAGCGGGTGGAGCAGCAGGCCAAGCAGGAAGCGGAGCAACTGAAGCTGCAGGCGGTGAAGGAACGGGGACTGTCCATCCCTAAAGCGGACACGCTCGACGATTTCTGAACACTTCTGTCATTTTCGGTTTCGGCGCGTTTACATTTTGGGCGGAGAAAAGAGGCATCACGTTTCAAACATTTGTGACAAAAACGTGACTTGTTTTTTTAAAGAGAACAATAATGACATGACTTTATTTTAGTTGGGTTTTTCTTTTAAAGCAGTCGCTCTGAATCGACTGTCGCCATCCGCCATCTTTAATTTCCCTTATATGGAAATTGAATGAATGATGGACTAAAAAAAAAGAACACAAGCACTTCGGCCTGCTGCCGTTTAGTTTGTATGTAATGAAAGATGAATAATGAAACCAAGAAGTTGGAGTTTTTGTGTTGTTTTTGTTGATATGATGTAAAATCATGCTGTACAACAGTGCAGATATTTTTGTTGGATTAAAGCGGTTTTGTACACAGCAGACACCTGATTCTGGATTTTCAGCAGTGTGCTTTTCTCTAAACAACACACACACACACACACACTCATACACACAGGTCTGTTTCTCTTTTTTTTCTAGCAACTTTTATGCAAATTAGTTATTAAAAATGAGATGAAGAATTTTCGGGCACTACGGTGGTGTACTGTTTAGCACGTCCGCCTCCTACCAACAAAGTTCTGGGTTTGAGCTTGGTGAGGGTTCTTCTGTGTGGAGTTTTGTGTAGGGTTCCTCTGGGTACCCTGGTATCCTCCCACAGTCCAAAGACATGCACATTAGGCTAACTGGTGGCTCCAAATTGCCCCTAGGTGTGAGTGTGAATGGTTTCGGTGTATTGCCTTGTGATAGTCTGATGAGCTGTTCAGGATGTACCCCGCCCTCGCCCCAGAGTCCTTAATTTCTAAAAGAATTAAGTGGTTCGCCATTGAGTGAAAAGTACAGATTTGTTAATACAGATTGAATTCATGTGTGGGTTTATATATAACCCTATATAGTAGGTGTATTAGTAGGGAATAAGTGTAATATATTTTCTTTGCATGCAAGACACATGGGGGCAGCCATGGCCTAATGATTAGAGAAGCGGCTTTGGGACAAACGTCGCTGGTTTGATTCCTGAACCAGCAGGAAAAATGTGTGGTGCTGAGTGAACTGCAGCTTCCCTTCCTCTAACTTCATGGCTGAAGTGCTCTTGAGCAAGGTACCTAACTCCCAACTGCCCTCCTGGCGCAGCAATGTGTGTGGCAGACCACTGCTCCGAGTGTGTGTGTGCTCACTGTTTAAGTGTGTGTACTCACTTTGGATGGGTTAAATGCAGAGGCAATGATTTCCCTTGTGGGATTAATAAAATATAGCAAAGAAAAAAAAAAAAAAAAAAAAAAAAGAAGGGTGGCCGTTGACACCCCATGTACTCATTATTCTTTTTTGAACCACATGGTGCCACCAAACACAAACTTTTCTCTCATTGTAACATTTCATTCTTCAACTACTGAAATACTGCATTAGTGTTTAAAACAGTAACATTGGTTTAATTGGACAAACAGTATATCAGCTAATATTTGAATAATAAAAATTATGCCTTAAAAGGGTTTATATTTTATAATTAAGAGTCCCACACAGATATTTAAACATATAACTTTCTTTTTTTTCTTATATGAATTGATATATTTGAGAATTCGCTCTCTGCAGCAGGTTTTTCACTCTTACACAAAGAACCTGACCTTTATACACCAGTCCAGGCCGGGACGAGTTCAATACGGGAAAATGTAAACAGAAACCTGAAATGGGGGAAAAGGTCAAAGAAGTAGAGAGGTGCACAGATTGCTTATTACAACGTTATTACAGGTAGAGAACACCTTTACACATTCAACACAAAAAAAATCACCATCTCGATTTTACATTTCAACTTCATAACCTCTAAAAAAACAAAAGATATGGAAATTCCTAAAAAACCCAAATGGAGGTTTGGAGGCTGGAGTCTGTATCTGATTAATAATTAACTAATAATATACAAACACAGAAAACTTTACAATGAAGGGTCATGGTTTGGTTTTTTTTTTTAAATGCAGTTTTTTATTATTTAACCCATAACACACGAAAAGTGCACATCGGTTTTAACTCAAATATAATATTTATATTAGAAATTTAATATGTTGTATATAACATAAGTGTATTTATTTATTTATATTAGTACTGCATATATATGTATATATTTATACACTAATTCAGTACATATGTTTTTTTAATTAATGTATCTAATTTAGGTTATTATTATTATTATTATTATTATTATTATTGTTGTTGTTGCCATTGTTATTATAATTATTATTATTATTGTTATTATTATTATTATTATTTTGATTGATGTTGTTGTTATTATTGTTGTTATTATTATTGTTTTTATTATTGTTGTTATTATTGTCATTGTTATTGTTATTGTTATTATTAATATTATTATTATTATTATTGCTGTTGTTGTTAGTATTATTATTGTTTTTATTGTTATTATTATTATTATTATTGTTGTTGTTGTTGTTGTTGTTGTTGTTGTTGTTGTTATTATTATTATTATTATTATT
>JAOUQZ010000034.1:732013-742576 GCA_028564935.1 Neosilurus hyrtlii
CACACACACACACACACACACACACACACACACACACACACACACACACACACACACACACACACACACACATATAATCACATCAATGTCTACGAATCATCATCATCCAGTCAGATTAAATGTTCAAAAATTACATCTTCCTGACTACAAATCATCGCCCATCTGACTACAACTCTCGGGAAAGCAAGTGAACATCATCCAATCATGGGAAAGATTAAGAAAATCAACAGCCAATCATGTTAAAAGTAATAATTTGTAACTATTTTTTCACCTGTGTCTGTGTGTGTGTGTGTGTGTTTCCTTCACCAGGGATTTAAAACCAGAAAACATTTTGTTAGATGATCACGGTAAGTAGTCACATTACTATTACAGGTACAGGTGTGTGTGTTTGTGTGTGTGTGTGTGTTATAATGAGTGTGGTTTAGTGATTTTCATAAGTGTGTGTATGTGTGTGTGTTTGTGTGTAGGCCATATCCGGATCTCAGACCTGGGGCTGGCCATCAAAGTGCCTGATGGTGAGGCGATAAGGGGTCGAGTTGGCACTGTGGGCTACATGGGTACGTCATCATCTAACATCTAATCACACACTCTATTCTCCACCCTCTCCCTTCACACAGACATACACAAAACTGCCATAGTGAAAAAATAAACATTATGGATCATTCACGTATATCTTATTTGCGTCATGACTCAGAATCAGAACCAAATCTGACCAAAGAGAATTAAATGATCAGTCGAATCGATATTGCTGGTGTATGTGCAGCTCCGGAGGTGATCAATAACGAGCGCTACAGCATGAGCCCTGATTGGTGGGGTCTGGGATGTCTGATCTACGAGATGACGGCGGGCCGCTCACCCTTCCGTGCCCGCAAAGAACGAGTGAAGAGAGAGGAGGTGGAGAAACGAGTACAGGAGGAGGAAGAGGAGTACAGCGACAAGTTTACAGAAGACACCAAAGCCATCTGCAGGATGGTGAGGACACACACACACACACACACATCTATATATATATCTACATATATCTCTGTGTGTGTGTGTGTGTGTGTGTGTGTGTATACACACACACACTAACTGGAGTGTTACAACTAATTTCCAACTGTTCATGTGTGTGTGTGTGTGTGTGTGTGTGTGTGTGTGTGTGTGTGTGTGTGTGTGTGTGTGTATGTAGCTTTTAGCCAAAGACCCTAAGCAGAGGCTAGGCTGTAAGTCAGAGGGTGCGGTGGAGGTCAAAGCTCATCCCTTCTTCAAGAATATCAACTTTAAGAGACTGGAGGCCGGAATTCTGGAACCTTCCTTCGTGCCTGATGTGAGTTTTGCGTTTGAACCATGTCTAATTATCGACTCTATTTTCTATCGAGACCGTTTCATTCTTCCACATAGGAGGGAGCGTGGAGTGTTTATTTACCTAAATCAAATAAAAATCCCTGAATTCATAAGGGGGGGGGGGGGGGGGGGGGGGGGGGGGTTGTGGTACAGTGACAGCATGTCTGACTCACAGCAAGAAAGTACCGGGTTCGGCTCCCAGGCTCGGTGAGGGCGTTTCTGTGTGGAGTTTGCATGTTCTTCCTGTGCTTGCATGAGTTTCCTCTAGGTACTCCGTTTCCTCCCACAGTCCAAAGACATGCACATTAGGCTAACCGGCTGTTTCAAATTGCCCCTAGGTGGGAGTGGGAGTGGTTGTGTGTGTTGGTGCTGGCGAGCTGTTCGGGGCGTGCCCCGCCTTCGTCCAGAGTCGACTGAGATAGGCTCCAGCCTCCCCTTGGCCCTAATACAATTAAATGGTTTAATGAATGAATGAATGAAGTTTACTCACTCAGCCAGAATGAAACTCTGAATTAGATCCTGATTCATATTTGACTCACTGACCGAGTCTAAATCTGATTCACCTTTGAGAAATTTCAGACTCTGATCCTGGTCCCGGTTCTGGCTCTCACTGGCCAATTTCTGACTCAGAGTCTGAACTGTAATCAACTCTGAAAATTCGGAGTCAGATTTCGACTCTGGTCAATTCATTTCTGACTCTGAGTTTGATTCGTTGATTCATTTCTCAGTCTGATTTTAATTCAGATATTTTTGGGCCGAATTTTACCTGTGAGTCTGATTATTCTTGATCAAATTCAAGAGTCAGATTCTGTTTCACATTTGTGAAATTTTGACTATGAGTCTGATTGTAATCCTTTCGGAATAAATTCGGATTATGGAACTGATTCATTGTGGTGATTCTTTTATTCCACTTTATTAAACTCCATCCTTCTTATTCATTCATTTATATTCATTAGTACATTTTAATTGTTTTGCTGTTCTGCATACCCCCCCCCCCTCTCTCTGTCTCTCTCTCCAGCCGAGAGCGGTGTACTGTAAGGACGTGTTGGACATTGAGCAGTTTTCCACTGTTAAAGGAGTCAATCTGGACCAAACTGATAATGATTTCTACTCCAAGTTTGCCACCGGCAGTGTCTCTATACCATGGCAGAATGAGGTGCGTGTGTGTGTGTGTGCGTGCGTATGTTGTACTGTGTTTACTCAGTATACAGTAGGCCTGTACAGGTTGTATGTAAATCCCATAAAGGACATTTATGATGACCCACCTCCTCCCCATTGATTGGATAGTAGTGTTTACTCACAAACGGTCAGACGACTGCACAATCGAGAAGTAGTTCACATCACCATAGCAACCACAGCAACACAATGGAGAAGTGACGGAGACGTCTCCAGCAGAAGGGTCATGAAGAGATCATTCTCTATCTTCTCACACACACAGCAGAGCTGTAAATAAAGCCTAGTATTAAAATAATAATAATAATAATACAAATAAATAAATAAAACAACAATCATAATAATAATAATAACAACAATAACAATAATAATAATAATATTTTATAATAATAATTTATTTAAAAGTCTCTACAATTAATTAATTATTTCATCTTATTTAAGTATAGTATAAATGTAAATACTCACACCTACAGAATTCCTCCATAATCGCCATCACTGTTCAGACACACTCTGTAATGTTTTCTCGTTTTCTCGTCTCTCATTACAGATGATTGAGACGGAGTGTTTCAGTGACCTTAATGTGTTTGGGCCTATGGGGATGCGATCTCCAGACCTGGATTGGGCTCAGCCTCCCGAGGCTCCGCGCCGCAGCCTGTTGGACCGCCTCTTTAGGAGGAACGCTAGGATCTCCTCCTGCTCCTCCTCACACACAGAGGAGTCGGCCCGAGAACACAACAGCTAACTACAGACCAGGTTCTACACACACACACACACACACCCTTGTATATACAGTGGCTCTCTATATTAATGACATCATCAGTCTATACACCAAATGTCGTATTCTCACGGTTCTCTACGCTCTTCATTTCAGCATCCAGAGGCGACCATCGCTCGCAGCCGAGTCTCGTCTTCCAGAGTCAACTCCATGTTGACTCAGTGTCAAACTCCGCCCCCTAGTGGACAGACACCTGTGGGACTACAGAGAACCAGAACGAGTGATGAATCGATAAAGAAAAAGAAAGACTCATGGAAAAGAGGACAGGGTTTTGTTTCATCCTTGAATTTGCCAGCACGTTGCCGCTGGAGGGCAGGAGACGAAGCGACTCAGCTTTGGAGACGATAAAGACGTTTCTTTATTTTTTCGTGTCTGTTTTTTGTTTTGTTTTTTTTTTTTAACAAAAAAGGAGAACTGTAAGCCCTCACCTCATGCTCCCTCAGGATTGCTGGACCAGAAAAAAAAAAAAAAAGCAAAACAAAACAAACAGAGCCACTGACAATGACGGAATATTAAACTCTTTATTATTCAGGGGATTTTACCGAGGCCTCCACAGGGAAGGGGATGAGGGGACGAGAGGGTTTTTATCCTTCACTTATGGAGGGGAAGAATAACGGAGCAGACTGAAGAGACACGACTCACATTCAACACGCACAGGCCTTCAATCATTTACACTCTCTCACTCTTTCCTTTTCCTCCATCCCTCTATCAATCCACACTCGACGACATGACGTGACACACACCTCCGAACCTCCACACTGCCTTGCGTTTTTACACTCAGGCCAAAGATATAATACCTAAAAATTCGGCTGTTGTCATTTTTGTTAAGGTTAGGCCTAAAATAGCACAACTCTGACATGCGAGTCACTATTTTTCAATCGTTCATGTTTGTCTATCCATAAAAGGGACACTTTATCCAAAAAAAATAACCCAAACATTTTGTTATTTTGTTAGTTTTTTAGTTTACAACAACATTTTAATAAAATTCTGAGCATTCATTACTATGATTTATAAATCCCTACTGAAATCCTGTCATCTTAGCTCATGTTAGCTAGCTAAATTATTAAAATGAATTATTTTCTTTCAAAAATCCTGTCAGGAGTGCTTGTATTAGATAACCAGCTAGCATTTCCAATACAGATGGGAAATTATCTATACTATCTGGTTAGCATTAGCGGTTTAGACTGTAAAAATACAGCTAGGTAAAGGTATGTTAGCTAGAAGTGACGGTTAGTAATATTTTAAAAATATAACTTAGAAACCCTCTCAGAAATCCTGCCTAATGTGTTCTAGCTATCTAGTTAGCATTATCATAAAAACTCTAGACTTCCAATCATAGAATTTTACAAGTCCTTTCAAAATATCCTGTCAGTTTAGCTCATTATAGCTAGCTAGCTAGCTAGTGCTGACAGTGAGGGTGAATAATTATTACTATGACTTAAAAAGCCATTCAATAATACTTTTCATGTTAGCTGTTAGACAGCTAGTATTGGTAGAAAAGATTGTGAACTTGAATTTGTGGATATTGTTCTCAGAACGTGTGTGAATTCTCTCAAAAATCCTGTCAGGCCAGCTCAGCTTAGCGAGCTAGCATAAAAAATAAATCAAATTTGTAATCCTGTCAGGTTAGCATTTAGAATGTTCCACGTGTTTTTAGATGAAGTGTCCCTTTGTCAAACACACACATACCATTTGGACTCTTCATAAGTATGAGGACGGAGTTCAACCCTCACTATCCACTTGGTTAATAATGCAAACACTCACTTTCTTTGTGTGATTATAAAGGAGATTAGCCAAATATGGACACAGGAAATTGGGGGTGGCCTTTTCAAACCAGCAGATACGCAGATTGACAGCACAACGGCCAATCAGGGAGCTTCACTTCATCCATTTCATGCTAGAGTTCCACCTTTTGAAAATGTAAGTTTTCAAACCCTGTGGTGGTGATTAGCCATCAGTGCTAACTAGCTAAAGTTAATTCAGATAACCCTGCGTTCACACAGCAGCCATGTTTTCTCCTCGCGTTTCCCAAATCTGTTGACGTTGGTTGCTAATCGGCATTAACGACTCAGCGTTACTGCTGGTTGCCATGGTACCCATGCTAGGCAATATAGTGGTCGTCTTCACACAGAAGTGTTTCAATTAACTGCGTTGCAGAACCAGAATGACTAATATTTACAAAATTATTAATATGTGTAGATGCTAATAAAATCATAATTAACAAATGAATTTGGTAGCCAAGAACATGTTGCCATTTAAATTATTAAATCATCACGAAAAATAGTCCCACTGCTCCTCATGTCTTTTGGCTAACGCTTTCCTTCTAATTTTCATTTTTATATTTTATTGTAACCATCCTGAAGAAGAATTAATAATAAAGGCTGCAGATAAACTTCAGTTAAAACCGCATTTACGAGAAGAAACTTCAGAAACGATACACAATACATACGTTTCTGATGTTACTAAGCTTTGCAAAAAAAATTTCACATGAAAAAATTCATTTTTAAAATAATTTTTTTTTTTTAATGAACTTCACCTTCGCAACATTCGAAGCATTTGTCATATTCCTTTCACCCCGTCCACTTCTCTTTTCCGGTGAACGCAGGGTAATGAAATAATGCTGTACAGGGTAAAACCTGCTGGCCATGTCATGAAGAAAACCCAGTCGATGTCTTTAATTGTTGTATGTTGTAATTTTTTTTAATCCATCAACACCCAGAAAGACACGTGATGATGAAATTGGAAAGGAAATGCCGATAGATCATAGAGTGCTGAATATTTCTAAATCGAAGCATACAGACTTGTGTTATGGTGGTTCTTTGGATTGTTTTTTTGAGATGTACCGTACCGTACCATACCGTACCATCCTCAAAGTGACAACACAAATCCGGTCGCTTTGTTTTACTTCTTGAAGAAGCTAAGTGACTGAAAAAAAAACTTCACATACATATTCATCTCCACCCCACTCATCTCCAGAACGTTGCCAAATGTAACGTTATTGAACACAGCATTAACGAACACAGCTGTCCTTCCAGTCTCTGTTGAAACCTGAGACATTTTCACCGTACTGTTTACACTCAGTAAAGCAGGTTCACCTTAAACCAGCATACCTCAACACACCACTTCACTCATCAACTTTCCACAGCGTTACAGTTTCACACCACTTCGTGTCGTTGAGACGCACCGTGCAGTGGCTAACAGCTGCATTCTTCTAGCTTCAGATGGATCGTGGTCAAGTATCGTGGAGATAGACTGAATGACAACCGGACGGAGCATTCGGGTTCCTTTTAACATAATTATTAAAGGGAAAAGAAGTGCTATACAGTTTAAGTAGCATGTAAGGAATGAGAGTTTGCGCTGTATTTCTGAACTGATTGGTCATTTCAATCTGTGGCGTGTTTTGGAAAGGTTACTTCGATTTAAACGTTGGAAACTTTGCCAAATGTAAAGTTAAAGCACGCAGTTTGTTTATTTAGTGACTCAGATGTTACTTTAAAGATGAAATGATTTCAAAATAGGATACCTGAATAAAAGTGTGCCATGTTTGTTCTCGATAAACGTATCTAGGTATGTCTAAGTAGGCATGTGCTGATAATTACTTAGTATTATTTGTTATCAGACACTGAAAACAGACACAGCTAATCCCGGTGTCGCTAGGGCCAGGCGAGCTATCCGTCAGTGACAATGCTAAAATCAAATGCTAACTAGCTCTTGTTGTTCTAGAACGGAATGGCTTATTTTTAAAGATAAATATTTTTGGGTAGATTTGATGATGTGGCCTTTTTACTAGGAGGAGCATTCACCATTTCATTTCTTTAAAGGCAAAACATACAAATTTTATGCTAATAACATGCTAAGTAGTCGTTATGACCTGGAAGGCTAGCATCAGCACATGCCTGCTGACGAGTTGTGTATTATTAGTGCGATAAACCTATATGTTAATAATAAACATTAACAGGGAATTGTTGTAATTTCAGTAAAAGATTTTGGGTCCAGTTTTTTCTGATCATTCGTATTAAGATAATTACTGTTTAGGGACAGAGAGCCAGTTCTCTTCAGATAAGCTAGATATTTCCAGTTACATTTCTTATAAATACCATTTCTTGGACATGAACATTTCTTTAGGCATCCCCTAGTGTGTGTGTGTGTGTGTGTGTGTGTGTGTGTGTTTGTGTGTGGAGGAGAAGATGTACGCGAGAGCCTAGTGGCCAGAGCGAGTGTGTACAGGATCGTGTCATGTAGCTGTTAGCCGTGGTGAGAAACAGTGTTGTTCCACAATCAGGGTTACGTTATGTGATGGTAGAATTTAGTGTTGTTTTTTTTTTTGTTGTTGTTTTGTTTTGGTTTTTTTTATAAAAAGAATTTATGGATCCCATTTATCTCCCGGCAGGCGGCTCTGGAGTTGTTTGGGAAGTTGGAAACGCTCGGGAGTTTTTTGTTGCCGTTACTGCCTTGTGTCGTGTAGGCCTATTAGCATGTAGTGAAGGAACTTTTTGATTCACTACGGTGATTTGATTCTTCCAAACGACTCATTAAAGTGAATCAAGCTCAAGATTCAAAATGTAGATTTCACAAATGGTCTGATTACAAACAATATAAAGTGTTTTAGTACCCTTGTCTAAAAATTTAAAGAACAGAAAGAATGTTGTCGCTAAGTTATCATGTAAGAACGACCAGGAACGATCAACCAATTTAGCTAGTAAAATAACCAAGAAAAAGAAAAACAGAAAGATTACTTTCATTATACACAGCCAGCTAGTTACAATCACAACATGAGGATTTTTTTTGTTTATTTGTTTTTGTTTTTTTTTTATTTTTTTTTGCTAGCTAGCATATTTGGCTACATGTATATAATATAGTATAAAATAAACAGCTGGTACATGTAATACAGGCAAAATATTGCTAGTAAGTTACATCCGTTGATGTGCGTACAGGAGTTTTCTGCTAGCTGAATAACTTTATTCTAACTTTTATGAGGAAAAGACTTTGCTTAGACAGTTAGTCAGTTAGCAGCAAGTTCCTGAATGAATTAAAAATTTAGCTAAATAGCTAAATTTACCACAGGAGGTTTCTGCTAGCTGTCTAACTTCTAACTCGGGGGCTCCTAATGGCAGCAGTCAAAACAAAATTCCACATTAAGTGTGGGTTGTACCTTATGGATTGGTATGGACAGAGCCTAACTAATTAGCCAATAGAAATCCTGATTAGGTGACACTTTCGGAATGTTCTAGCACACCTGCATGACTGAAATGTCAGGTTAGGTAATGTTAACCTGTTCTAATTCATATGATTTGAATGGATTGAATCAGATTCATTTCAATGAGTCGTTTGAAGAAAGCAAATCGTATTTGCAAATGGCCCATTACTGTTAGCTGGAAGGACAAAGTTAGCATTAGCAGTTGCAGTACTGTTCATCGTGATTGGTTCAGACAGATTAGGCTGTCGTGTTAGGTGTTGCTGTATTTTAGTAGAGTGTTTCCATCCTGAGCATGACGGCCTGCTAATGATTTTTTAACCGTTCATGCCATTTTATAGTGAGGGCCTGATGACGAACGTAACAATGTTGAATTTATTTGCTAATACGTCATTCCCCTGTGTCTTATTTAAAGCATGAATTTCTATTTCAGTGCATTAGCATTACATATGTACACTCGATGTATTATATTATGAATAATGTATGTTTTCCATGTGCGATATGACAAATGATTTGTTGTGTGAACTAGGCATGTGCCGATAATCAGTTTAGTTGTGAGCAATCCGGACAGAGGCTGCCTGGGTAGGAAATGTCATGTCATGCTAGCAAACATAGCTACACAATATGAAAAGCTACCAAAACATCATTGGGTTTAATTATACATGAAAGTAGTCTAGCTAATGTTAGCTAGCTTGTTAGTGAACCTTTCTAGCTATGGTAGCTAAACATTCAAGTAAATGGTGAACATGGTGGACAAATTTGTGTTAGCTAATATTGGCGATAATGAAAGCGTCATATGTGATTATCGGCACGTGCCTAGCGGTGACATAGCTAATATGCTGCATTAAAGGGACATTGCCTTCTTTATAAACAATGACCAAACAATTTTAAATAAAAGAGAAACGGAAGAGGGATTTTTACCCGTCGTCCCCGGACAATATGATTTTTTTTTTTCTCTTTTTTTTTTTTTCATTTCAACCGCAGGCGACGACGGGATTCTCGTTTCTCATTTCTCATCACAAGAGTGAAATCCAAACGAAGTGCCTCCTTTTTAGCCGTGCAGTCCGGGTAGTGCCCACATCAAGGTTTGCACTCTGTGTGTCACTTCTGTCCAATGTCTGTGTGCGTGACACACACTTACACACACATACACAGTATACACACATATACAGTACATATACACACACACACACACACACACACACACACACACACAAACACGCATATACGCACATGTGATTTGAAGAGAGAGGTGTCATACTACGCTGATTGCATGTGAAGCCGAACCTGTCAAAGTCCTTCTGAATAAAACCTGTGCTGGCCTGAACACGACTCTGTGACTTATTTTACCTACTTCATCAGTTTATTTTTATTACAGCACTCTGGAACCATAAACTACAAACTCTTTTACCTTTTCAAGCAGTAGCATTTAGAGCCTTTAGCTTATTTTCTTAAAACCAGTGCTGGATATTTGCATATAATTTAGCTAGCTTCTATCTGGCTAGTCAGTGCCCTGTATCCACATTGCTATAGACTTAGCAATGGCTAATTTTAGAGTATGAAGATATACCACCTCATAACTAAGCTAGGATTAAACAATAATAATAATAATAAAATAAAACCAATAAATAAATAGATCCTAGTGATATGAACAGCTGACCTTTGCGGAACCTAATATTTTCTGAGAGCTCAGTGAGCAGTCAGCGCTAAATGTAAACGCAGTCTAATTTTAGTCATACTTGGGCTTTTCTTAGTAATTTGTCAGTATTTCTAAGGTGAAGGTTGGTCTTCCTAATAGTTCTGTGTCATTTTTTCAGTCACCATGTCTGTATAAGAGTCTTAGCTTCGATATGCTAGCTAGAAAAATAGTTAGCATTACTCATCTAGCATCTGCTTCGTGCTCGTGTTCAAATTGTTCAAAAGGGTTACTCAATTCCCTAAATTCGCAATCCTAAAGTGGTAGTGAGAGCTAGGTGAGAACATTTCTTCTAACCACAAGCTAGCTTAGTGTAGATATGTTCAAATCAAATTCAAATTCAAATTTATTTGTCACATACAAATTATACACAGTACAATATGCAGTGAAATGCTTAGTACG
>JAOUQZ010000034.1:760074-773804 GCA_028564935.1 Neosilurus hyrtlii
GTGTGTGTGTGTGTGTGTGTGTGTGTGTGTGTGTGTGTGTGTGTGTGTGTGTGTGTGTGTGTGTGTGTGTGGGAGAAAGAAAGAGAGAGAGAGAGAGAATGGAAGGAAAAAGCAGTGCAGGATTCATGAGTAGAAATGTGATGCGGTTGGACGACTAAATAAACTTCTATAATCCACTACAGAGGGTGGGGGGGGCAGTTCAGGCTGCATTTGATAAAACAAACACACACTTAAACACACACTTTCAACATTATATGTGGTGAAAGCTCCAGAGAGCAAAACACAAACATCTAGAGATACAAAGAAACACATAGAAAGAAAGAAAGAAAGAAAGAAAGAAAGAAAGAAAGAAAGAAAGAAAGAAAGAAAAAAGGAAAGAACGGAAGGAAGAAAGAAAAAAGGAAAGAAAGAAAAGAAGGAAAGAAAGAAAGAAAAGAAGGAAAGGAAAGAAGGAAAGAAAAGAAGGAAAAAAGGGAAGGGAGGAAAAAAATGAAAGGAAAGAAGGAAAAAAGCAAAGAAAGGAAGGAAGGAAGAAAGAAAAAGGAAGGAAAGAAAGGAAGGAAGAAGGAAAGAAAGAAAGGAAGGAAGAAAGAAAAACAAGAAAGGAGGAAAGAAGGAAAGAGAAAGAAAGGAAGAAAGGAATGAAGAAAGAAGGAAAGAAAGGAAGGAATGAAGGAACAAAGAAATAAAAAAACAAAGAAAGGAAGGAAGGACAGAAGGAAGAAAAAAAGGAAGAAAAAAAGGAAGAAAGGAAGGAAGAAAGAAAGAAAGAAATAAAGAAGGAAAGAAAGAAGGAAAAAAAGAAAAAGTCATTGAGCGACTGAGTTTGATTGTTGTTTATTAATTTTTTAAGATAAAGCCGAACCTTATAAAATATTTCCTCCAGATTTTCAAAAATTCCAGAAACCGATTTTCCCCCAGTGATGAACAGAACAGCTGATTAGCATGTGGTGACGCCTACAAAACTCCATAAAAGGTTAAGCTTATAGCACTGAAATGACGAGTGAACCGTGAAGAACGCTTGACGGTTCCTCAGAAGGTATAATTCAGTCGTGTCTATGGCACATAAAAAACATTACATCACCTGAAAAACGCCAACTTTTTTTCCAGCAGTTTTTTTGAATTCAATGTGAATCGAATTAAATTAAATGAGAATATGAAAGCATACTGTCTCACTGATCGACAGTCAGAAATCTCTCACTTTCTCACTAGTAACGGAAATACAGGAGGGTGTGTGTGTGTGTGTGTGTGTGTGTGTGTGTGTGTGTGTGTGTGTGTGTGTGTGAGTGACATGGTGATGTTCCACAGCAGACTAGTAGGTCACAGATCACTGCAGTTTGACACAAACCAGATCGGCCACTTATCAGTCACTGAGTGTTTCCAATAAAGTGTCGTGCAGCAGTAGAAGATGCTGTCGTGAAAAAAAGAAAAAACATTTTAAAAGGCTTGTTTAACAGGACAAAATGTATTTGTAAGTAAAAGTGAATGATTGAAACTCAATGACACTATCAACAGAGTCTGCAAATATAACATTAATATGAAATGTTTACTTTTTTTCATGTTTTTTTTAAATAATTTCTTATATCTTGCCCATCTCAGCCGACTCTGGGTGAGGGCGGGACATTGCAGGGCCAACACACATACAACCTTTCACACTCACTCTTACACCTAGGGGCGATTTGGAACATCCAGTTAGCCTACTGTCCATGTTTTTGGACTGTGGGAGGAAACCGGAGTACCCAGAGGAAACCCACGCAAGCACAGGGAGAACATGCAAACTCCACACAGAATCACCCTGAGCCCAGGAATGGAACCCAGGACCTTCTTACTGTGAGATGTTCGTGCTAACCACTGCGCCACCCTGTTATTACATGACATGAACTTAGAATAATCAATCTTCATCATCGAGATTATTCAAAATGTACATTAATTTGTACACACTCAGGAACTGAATTGGGTTAAACACCCCCTAATATTTTTTACCATGGATATCAGTGTACAAGGAACACATAACGGAATGAATAAATGTGGATGTATTAGAGCTGAAAAGTAAATGAGGGCGAGTTTTGTTCGGTTTATAATGATTGGCGAGTCGTAGAGGCTGGAAAACACACTGTCAGTCCCACACATGTTCCTGATGAAGATTGTAACAGAGACGCCATCCCTCCCTCATCGCTGGAGTGGAACTAACCTCTATACCATGGTCTCTCATCTGGGTGTTAATGATATTGTTATCTCTCTCTGTCTCTTATCTGGGTGTTAGTAATGATATTTGTTAGGGTTGTACAGAGGGAAAAGGATCCACACGTAGACCGAAGAGGTGTAGAGCACAAAATTTAATAGATAAGCAGATAATCCAAAAACAGGCAACGGTCAGAGATATGCAAGAAGTCAAAAACATAGGCAGAGGTATCCAAAAATCACATAAGTTAGTAAGAATGGTCAAGGAACAGGCAAGGTCAAAAAATACTAGGCAAAGATATACAAACAATAGAACGGCTCAGGAGAAAATTCTGGCACGATCTGGCAAAGCTTGTGGCGAAATGCAGGACAACGAGACACAGGTGAGCACAATAATTGGGATAAGGAGAGCTAAAGGGGACAAAAAAAGAATATTGAAAGCCAAAGGGGACAAAAAGAGGGACATAATACTAGAACACTGAGTTAACTGGCTGGAGTCCTAACAAATATTATTGTTCTCTCTCTCTCTCTCTCTCTCTCTCTCTCTCTCTTATTTGGTTGTTAGTAATGATATTATTGTTTAAGTAAAGATTTCAGGATGTGCGAGAGACACAGAATCCAACCCAAACACAAGTCCCTTATTTCTGTTTGAGTAAACGTTTTTCTCTGTCATGACTTTCTCTGATGCCTGTGATTGCATTATTTTTCACCATGACCTCTGACCCCTATAGAGCGAGAGGAGAGATGGAGGGAGGAGGAAGAGGAGGAGGAGGAGAGAAGACGCAGGATCCAAAAACCTCCACGCATCTACAGAGAGCCAAAAAGTGAGTACCCATAATGCAACAGGAGTGTCCGTGCGTCACTGAGTTTGTTTCTAATTTGACCCGAATGTAATGTGGCCTAAACTTTGTGCCCCCCCCGAGCGCACTCCCTGTCATGTCTAAACCTTCTCTCGCAGCTCTCCTCTCGCACTTTTCACTTCATCTGTCTCAGATCCAAATCTCTGATTTCTGTCCCCTGAGTCACACGTGATCAAGCAAGGCCATACTACGCACGTTTCTAAAGAACAAGGCTGTTTGTTTTGAATGATTAGAATCTGGTCAGCATTCCTGCCAAGTCCTTGTCCCGATCCCACAGCTGTTTCTTTTCAAGGGAACATTGACGCATTCCTGAACTCCTGAATGCTCACAAACCAGATGAGCCTGAAAGAGTGTTCATAAGAATTAATAGAAAACACTACAGTCGTTCAGTCTGTAAGAATGAGTAGTTCTGGGGCGTATTTCTTTAAAGAGCAGCGATAAACGCGATATTGCAGGTCGTATCGATTAAAGTTTAATTACTTCCATGTGAGCTTTCAGAACTTGGACGAATACTTAAATATAAAATTATAATTTAAATATTACAAATATACAATTCAATTCAATTTCAGTTTAATGTGATGTAATAAAACCAAATAAACAAACAAAAAACTAGAGAAAGAAAGAAATAAACAACAAAGAGGTGAAAAGGTGGGACAAACACTGGGAATTACTAATTGATGGAAGCTGGACCATGGTTATTAGTAACTGGTTGTGGGTGGGACCTGGTTATCAGTAATTCATTGTGGGTGGGATCTGGTTATCAGTAATTGGTTATGGGCATGACCTTGGTATCAGTAATTGGTAATGGGCGGGACCTGGTTATCAGTAATTGGTTATGGGCGTGACCTTGTTATCAGTAATTGGTAATGGGCAGGACCTGGTTATCAGTAATTGGTTATGGGCGTGACCTTGTTATCAGTAATTGGTAATGGGCGGGACCTGGTTATCAGTAATTCATTGTGGGTGGGATCTGGTTATCAGTAATTGGTTATGGGTGTGACCTTGTTATCAGTAATTGGTAATGGGCGGGACCTGGTTATCAGTAATTTATTGTGGGTGGGATCTGGTTATCAGTAATTGGTTACGGGTGGGACCTGGTTATCAGTAATTGGTAATGGGCGGGACCTGGTTATCAGTAATTCATTGTGGGTGGGATCTGGTTATCAGTAATTCATTGTGGGTGGGATTATGGTTATCAGCTATGGGAGGGACCTGATTATCAGTGATTAGTTATAGAAGGGACCATGGGTATCAGTAATTGGTTGTAGAAGGGACCATGGCTATCAGTAATTGGTTGTGGGCGGGACCATTGTTATCAGTGATTGGTTGTGGACAGGACCATAGTTTTCAGTGATTGGTTATGGGTGGGACGTGGTTATCAGTGATTGGATGTTGAAGGGACCATGGTTATTAGATATTGGTTATGTACAGAACCTGGGGATTAGTGATTGGCTGTGGACAGGACCTTGGTTATTAGAAGTTGGTTATGGGCAAGACCTGGTTATTAGTGATTGTTCACAAGAGAGTAGGTAAACCTGGTTTCTGAATGTGTATAACGGTGCTTGTGTTCACCAGAATTGTCACCTTTGAAAACTAAAAAATCTACAATGTTACCAAATCTAGCAACAAACTCTAAGTAAAGCAGCTGGACCCAGAAACAGAGATTGATGTCAGACTTAACTAGTGGAGAGTAATTTCTGGGACCAAACGTTACTTCAGGGTGTCCAACCTACAGATTTTGTTTTGAAAAAACATTTTCCTTTCTAGCAATTTCACAGTTATTTTATTCTTGGCACAATTTAAGTGATGAGGGATGCAGCATGTTAAAAAGACGAGGGTCGGCCCTGGAGATACAGACAGAGGAATCTGAATGAACACTGTGATGCTGCAATTTTATAAATAAAGTTGTATTTAAAGATGTTTTGAATTTTAATAAATATTGATTTGTGCGGAGAAATTGCTGGATATGACATCATGATTGTAGGGATGATGTCTGTATTTAATTATTTAATGTTGCTTTAATTATTTATTTTAATGTGATTGATGTCAGTATGTCCACCACTGGGACTGGAGTCTCATCGTATTAACACGGACCAGCTGCAAACGTCCTCCATGCATCATCATCGCTACGGCTCTCACAGAGCTCGCCTTAACATCCAGGTACACACACACATCACATGATCAGAGACACATGTATATATTATATGCCTCAATATTTTACCATGTTTCTGAGGTCTCTTTAATCATAGAATTATTTAGAAGATCATGTTCCCAACCCTGGTTCCAGAGGATCCCTGACGTCTGCCGTGTTTAGTGCTTTCCCCTAAGACAGGCATTGCAAGCAGGGAAAACACTTTAGGGGTTCTTCGTTGACCAGGGTTGGGAACTTCCGCTCTAGAACACCAGCACAAGTTGTGTTGGAGTTGGAAGTAGTAGTGCATGACTGTAGAGTTTTTCAGGCATCAGGGGATGAGTACGATATGAACGGAGGAGCGTGGTGCCCCAACCCGGACGAGAAAGATCACTGGATCGAACTGGACACCCGCACTCTCACCGAGTTCACCGGGGTCATCACACAGGGCCGAGACGACCCCCTCGAGTGAGACTCTTTCTAACATGTCAATGGATTTATTCAGCAAAATATCACAAAAAAAATGTCAAATAAATTTGCTTTGATCTTCCAGAAACGATTATGTCACTTCCTATTACGTGGCCTTCAGTAATGACAGCAGAGAATGGACCACGCTGCATGATGGATACTCAGAATGGGTAGGTTGCCAGATATGTACAGATCACCCACCTGATTACATCACGTATCGTATGATCCACCATTAAGATGTTTAACCAGCGTTCTCACTTTAAAATGATGGAAGGGAAACAAACCGAAAACTACCAAAACACCCTCACAGATACAGATGAAGATGCCTTGTTCAGGTGTAGAAAGTATGGAGATGAATGAAAAAATTATCAGGGCGTAAAATGAAAAAAATTAATTCATAAAAGTCGCCATTTTAAAATGCCATATAATAAACTACTTATTAACCTTGTTTGCTCGGTCTGTACAGAGAATTCCCACCTTCGGATTGGTCTGTACTGCTTTCTCTGTGCAGACCTCGCGCTCTGTTAAAAGCTTATTTGCATTTTACATGTTTATAATGAATATTTAATCTCAATTAATTTTTTTAATATTTAAATGATTATCATTCCACTCAACCTCATTCTGTCTCAGCTGTTCTTTGGGAATTCTGATAAACACACCCCGGTGATGTCTCAATTCATGGATTCGGTGGTTGCGCGCTACATCCGTATCCTTCCCCAGAGCTGGAACGGTACCGCGTGCATGAGGATGGAGGTCTTGGGCTGCCCTGTGCCGGGTGAGCAACGTCAACTTGCACATGAACATTTTATAGAAATACGACTACTACTCAAACCAACCACTGGGAATTATGACCACATGGGACAAAATTGTCCAAATCACCCTTCTCCAGCCCCGTTGACAGTGGGCACATGAACTTGTACTTAAACATTAGGACAATTACTACAGCAACAATAACAACAACAATCATAATACATTTGATACCATAGGATTATATGGGCACTTTCATTGACATCATTTTCATTGATGTTGGTCTTGATGTGCATCAGATCCTTTCAGTGAGAACCAGAGGCAGAACGAGGTAACGCCGAGAGATGACCTGGACTATACATACCACAGTTACCTGGACATGGAGAAGGTCAGATACAGAACATCATACCATCCTCATCACATCTTAAGCCAGAATCAGTACCATTCAATATGTCGTCTTTTGTTTTATTTTTTTTGCTTGTAGTTGATGAAGTCCATTTCAGACGAGTGTCCCAACATTACCAGGATGTACAGCTTGGGAAAAAGTTCAAAAGGCCTGGATATCTACGCCATGGAGATCACTGATAAACCTGGGATCCATGAAACAGGTGCGAAATTCCAGAAAAAAAATATTTTATTGAATCCCTGATATTAAACATTATTCATTCATTGACCCTCGACTGCTTAATCCTACTGGGTCGCGGGGAAGACCCCCACCCTGAACAGCTTGCCAGTCCATCATAGGGCCAACACACACACAAAGCCAATTACACTCACACTCACACCTAGCGGCAATTTGGAACAGCCAGTTAGCCTAATGTGCATGTCTTTGAACTCTGGAAGGAAACCGGAGTACCCAGAGGAATCCCACACAAGCACGGGAAGAACATGCAAATTTCACACAGAAACATTCTCGTCAAGTGCGGGACTTGAACCCAGGATCTTCTTGTTGTGAAGCGGACGTGCTAACCTCACTCTCATTGTGTAACTTGTAAAGTGAAAGTCAGTTAGTGAAACTCAGGAACATTTGCGATATTGCCTACCTGTTCTCATCCCGACAGGAGAGCCGGAGTTCCGCTACACGGCCGGTTACCATGGTAACGAGGCTCTGGGTCGAGAACTCCTGCTGATGCTCATGCAGTACCTCTGTAAGGAGTACAAAGACGGAAATCCACGAGTGCGCACCCTGGTGGATGGAATACGCATTCACCTCGTACCCTCGGTCAACCCCGACGGCCATGTGACCGCTTTTGAGAAGGTTCGTGTGGATGGCACAGCAGGTTTTTTTTTTGGTCATTGCCTCCTAACTCATAGGTTTGTGTTGAGTGCAATTAAATCAGGGTGATTCTCCATAGCAACCCAGATAACAGAGAGAATTTTAGCATAATTTATTCCACTAAACTGGTGTTAATTCTGTCAGGCCTAATTAACATGTTTGTATCAGGGGTCGGAGCTGGGCAGTTGGACACTGGGCCACTGGACCGAGGATGGACATGACGTCTTCCAGAACTTTCCAGACCTCAACGATGTGTACTGGAATGCAGAGGATAAAGGCATGGTGCCCAAAGTGACCCCGAATCACCACGTGCCCATTCCTGATGGCTACCTGGTTGAAAATGGTCCCGTAAGTGCGACAATACAAATAGCTTCTAAGAGATATTATGTAAAAATGCCTGCTAAGACTATCACATGGTACATGCCATGTAGTATCTATACTGAATGATATCGCATTTCTATATTTATAAATCTTATTTCCTTCTAATTGGTTGTTGTATAGCTGGCAGTGGAGACCCGTGCCCTTATCTCCTGGATGGAGAGCCACCCGTTTGTCCTAGGAGCCAACCTGCAAGGCGGAGAGCGGATGGTCACTTACCCTTTCGACATGCGGCGCCTCACTAAAGAGTCCGAGGAGCTGGAGAAGAAGATGAACCCCAGGGCTTATCGTCGCAAACGCCAGTATGAAGAGGAAGAAGAGGAAGAACCAGAATCAAATCCATACCTCCATATCGGATACCATCAAGAGAGCCACAGTGACCACCAAGACCGTTATGGATACCATCAAGAGCACTATGGCTACCACCAAGAAAATTATGGGTACCATCAAGAGAGCCAAGAATACCACCATCAGGAGAACCAGGGGTACCATCATGCAGGTCACTATGAAGGGCACCATGAAAGGTATCATGAGGGATACCAGGAAGGAGATCAAGAAGGACACCAGGAGGAAGGCTACGAACAAGGGTATGGACAGGCAGAACCTGACGAGATCAGGGTGGTTGCAGACCAGTCCTTCTTCCGCTGGTTGGCAATATCGTTTGCTTCTACTCACCGTACAATGACCCATACATTCCGGAGTGGTTGTCATACTGAGGACCCCACGGGAGGGACTGGAATTGTCAACCGTGCCAAATGGAAGCCCATTCCAGGAAGTGAGTACTGCATCATTTCCATCGCATAATGTCATGAGCAGTTTGTTGAATATTTTATTTGTATAGCTCTTTTTACATGTCACTGTCCCACCGCAGAAGGATCGGGAGGATCAGGATCACCGGCTTCCCAGAAGTAGCATGTGTATCTCAGCAAAAACACAGAGAGAGAGAGAGAGAGAGAGAGAGGTTGTTAGCTATGCTCTGTAATGGATATAAGAAGAGATTATTAGTGCTGAGTGCAAGCAGGGACTGTGTCATGACGGACTATGGCAGCATAAATAAAAAGAGAGAAACCAGGAGGAAGGAAGACAGGCATGAGGGCACTCTGTGCCATTCCACTGTCAACAGACAAGGGTGAGCATATAGAGTGAGGGAGTGACAGCATCTCAACATCACAGTTTGCCAGAACTCTCTATGTCTGAGAACCCCCAGATCTGCTCTTTTACCTAAACAAGTAAGTTTTCAGCCTAGTCTTAAAAACAGAGACCGTGTCGGAGTCCCAGACATTAACTGGAAGGTTATTCCATAACGGTGGGGCTTTGTAAGAGAAATATAATTTATCATGTTCTCCTGTATATTAAGCAGAGCTCAGAAAGAGGCAATTCTGACACCAGTGCCAAACCGCACTGAACCACCAAACAAAACAGTCTAACGCATTGGTGGGTTTGAAGCTAGATGCTGATACACGGTTTTGAGAAACGCAGAAAAATTTCAAAAACATCCTGAAAATCTCACGCTTTGTATCGGGCAGTGCCGGTTGGTGGCGAAGAGTATCACTGTGTTAAAATGATGTCACTACGGTCCAACACAGTTTGGAACCACTGTCAGAACTGCCCCCATGTGAGCTTTACCTAAAATGAAAATACAAACTGTAAGGTTTTTCCTCCTCTCTTTATTAGGTATGAATGATTTCAGCTATCTACACACCAACTGTTTGGAGTTGTCCATCTTCCTGGGCTGTGATAAGTATCCCCATCAGAGTGAGCTCATACGGGAGTGGGAGTACAACAGGGAGGCTCTGCTCACACTCATGGATCAGGTGAGGTAGACGGATCACTTCCACAAGCGATCAGGTTGTCTCTAACCAAATTCAAGTGGAGTCTTGACAACCCTACAGTGTGCTGCTTGTGTATCATCAAAACCTTGATCTCCATCCTTGCAGGTGCACCGGGGTATAAAGGGGGTTGTTCGAGACAAGCAGGGGAGCCCCATTGTAAATGCCAGTATCTCTGTGGAAGGAGTCAATCATGATGTCACCACAGGTGAGGCTTGTTGATCAGTAGTCTTGCTCTGACATCACCTCATGACATCCTCAGTTCTCTTTAGTTCTAAAATAAAGTTCCGGGTAAGGTGACGTCTTTAAGGGTGGTTATCTGATATGTCCACCACTTCGCCCCACGACTACTATACTAAGAATGTTTGACATGTCCTCTTTCAGGTGAGGCTGGCGATTACTGGCGCATGCTGAATCCTGGCGAGTATGAAGTGACAGCACGGGCTTATG
The DNA here is from genome assembly GCA_028564935.1 of Neosilurus hyrtlii. Classification (NCBI taxonomy): domain Eukaryota; kingdom Metazoa; phylum Chordata; class Actinopteri; order Siluriformes; family Plotosidae; genus Neosilurus; species Neosilurus hyrtlii. The sequence goes on from JAOUQZ010000034.1 coordinate 770,395, forward strand.
GCTATTCCTCTATGAGCCGAAAATGCGTGGTGGGTTATGAGCCCGGTGCCACGCTGTGCAACTTTGAGCTTAACAAATCCAACTGGGACCGCATCAAGGAGATCATGGCTCTTCATGGCAACAAGCCTATCCGACTGCTCAACCCTGGGAGAGGCAGCCAGTATACCTTCCGCGGCGACAGAAAGATCAGCAACCGGATTCCTAATGGTAACGGTGGATCTATTGATCGAGACCATCTGCGACGTATAAGGCTTAGGAAACTTCGTCGCTTGCGGCAACAGAGGCTTCAGGCCAGGATGTCAACTACACCAAGCATGACAACGATGACGACACCAACTACAACCGAGACCATCATCACCACCACCACCACCGTTCCCACCACAACCAACACGTTTCCTCTGAGCACAGAGCCGTGGTTTGAAGACTCGTGGCTGCTGGAGGAAAACACGACCCAACCAGAACTTGAGATCACGGACTCGTTTGATTACGACTATAACTACAAGATTGATGATTACTGAGCCTGAGGGTCAGGGATGGGTCCTGGAGAACACTTTCTTTCTTCAGCACACACACACACACACTCACGGAAAGCTCTTGAAGCGTCAGATTCTAGGTTCGGAAGGCAGCACTCAAAGTACAGAAGGGTCATGTAGCCTCTATCAGGAGAAGGTTGGACTTGATGGGACACATGATCCTATTGGTGCAAGCCTGATCATGTGACCAAACAACAATCTTTTTTTGATCTTTTAAAGTAGTGCTTAGCTTAAAATACACAACTGATTGAATCAGCTCCCTTCCTCCAGGCTGGGTGTGTATGTATGGTCCTGTTTTCTAGCAAGCTGTACATCATGAGGTCACATGATCAAGTTTGTAAATATCATTTACCTTAAGCCCCACCCCTTTCTAAGACAAAGCAGTCTGTTACAATATAAACTCATCTATACTGGTTTTGTAACACAATTTACTGTTAGCATACCTAAAGCTGTATCATCAGCCTACGGTAACGGGTTACAGATGTGGCGACCACCTCTTAACTCCCCCCTCTACATCCTGCTATATTTATCTTAGTTAAGGTTACACTGGGCTCTGACTTCACAAACATTCCCATCCCGTGTCCTCATCCGACCCACATGTTTCCCACAGAGACAAAAACGAACATTTATACAAAAAAGTGACTTTATTTACACTTCTTTCACACAGTTAAGCAACTCTGTCAGCACTGCACAATGTCTACAGGAGACGTTTCTCTCGAGGTTGAATGGACTCTTTTTTTTAATCAATAAAGGCTTGTTTATGGATCTTTTTTGAAGAGATCTTGTTTACTAACACAGATGACTCTCAACAGGGAAAGATGTTGATGCTGTGATGTTTACAGACACGTCCTGTACATACTGAGAGGAGTTTATAAGCCTTATTGTATAATTGACATATTCATATTCGTGCACAGGTAACTCTGTCTCATCCGCTGCGACACTTTAACTTGAATATCTAATATTCCCTGATGTTCCACATGTGCCCTGTGTAAGTTTAGTGGCTGACGTTCATCTCGCTCTCCTCATCATCCTCGCCGGAAAAGGCGGAGAATCTGATAGGCTCACACTCAAGCGTGCGTAGGTTCACCAGGCAGGCCGTCTGCGTACTGCTGAATTCTGGGATCGTCACCAGCAGCACCTCCTGACCATCAGGACCTGAGGGGGGGGGGAAACAAGCAGATGAATCCCAGTGAAGGAGGCGTGGCCTTTGTCATCGATTACATCAGAGAAGGTGTGGCCTCTGTGTCCCAATGAAAGAGGTGTGGCCATTGTACCTTTCAGTCCCAAGAAAGGAGGTGTGGCCTTTGTTATTAGTCTCATAAAGGAGGTGTGGCTTTGGTTTAAGTAGTTACAGTAAAGATGTGGCCTTTACACATTCACTCATGACAATTAGGTGTGCATGCACACACACGTATATGTGTGTGTGTGTTTATAAAATAAATAAAGTGTGTGATGGTGCGGGGTTTCCATCCTGACCTGTGATGTGTTTGGACTGGTAACTTGGAGCGTTTCCACTGAAGTACACATGAGGACACTCACTAAGGATGAACGGGTCCTTCTGGTAGAAAGGGTAACAGCCTACACACACACACACACACACACACACACGTGGTAAATACCAAACCAGTACCCATAATGCATTGTGATTGCGATTTGAACAGGTCCCGGAATGAACAAAGAATAATTAAACATCTTCATATACATATGTGAATCCAGTGTGTGTGTGTGTGTGTGTGTGTGTGTGTGTGTGTGTGTGAGAGAGAGAGAGAGAGAGAGAAAGAGATACCTAGCGTGTCAGGGGCGGTCGGAGCGAGGTGTCGGAGTCGCAGTGTATTCTCCAGGATCTCCAGGTGATCGTCTACACTGCTGTACTTCACAATGTCACTCACATTCTGCCCCGACGTTCCCAGAAATCTGATCCCCACCCCAACACACACAAATTTTCCTGAATAAAATATCCACTGAAGTTATTTATTTAATAGAATCCAATGACTGTCATGGGAAACTAACAACGCTGCCTCAAAACTGATCAAAAATAATTCCAAATTCGTTCTTCGTCAACTCTTTAAATGAACCAGCATCACAGGGCATTTGGCGCTCACCGTACACCATCCACCACGGCGTGGTAGGGGTTGGTGACGAGCTGCAGCGTTCGGTACGAGCCACACAGAGGGAACATGCAGCCGTGCAGGGGCTGCTGAGGCAGAGTGTAATTGGTGGGGTCGAACTCTCCCGGCATCACGTCCACCGCTACTGAGGCCTGCGTGAGAAAGGACACACGCTGAACAAGAGCTCCAAGTGCCTAAGCAGGCGGAGACTAGGAGCTTCCGTATGACTCACTCACCACCAGCTGAACCAGCAGCTCATCCAGCAGCCGGACGGCCTCCACGGTTCCTGCCTGTGTCTTCTTCGTCAGATACTTCGCCTGGAATAGATGGAGTGATTTATAACGTGCGAACGTACGATCATTTCTGAAACACCGTCAGTGGAACGGAGCCTGACCTTCGTGTTTGAGTCTTTATCCTGCGTGCTTCGACTCAGCAGGTTTCCAGCCAATAGGACGCGAGAAATTAACGCCGCGCCGCTCTGCTCCCCGATATCGCCCAGGTGACCTGTTACCGTATCAACCAGCAGCTGCAGTCCCAGCATGCCCTCTGCCTGGCTGCCACCCAACCCCAGACCGGAGGCCAGGAGCACAAACCTGTGGACCAATCAGCATGAAGCACATCAGACCATATCATAAAAAAAACGCTACAACTTACACAACACGTCACACACACACACACACAAACATACATACATATATATACACACACACACACACACACACACACACACACACACATATATATATATATATATATATATATATATATA
>JAOUQZ010000034.1:779081-790294 GCA_028564935.1 Neosilurus hyrtlii
ACATCTTAATCCATCTTTAAATTTTTTTTACAGTCTTATTCTTGAACATTAAATATCAATTCAGTGTAAATATATCAAACATTTCCAGCAGAGATTTAACCCAAACACAGAGAGAGTGAGAGTTAAAGCGCATATGATTCATTAGCGGATGTAGTGATGGCTCAGTGGTTAAGACTCTGGAGTGCTGATCTGAAGGTCATGAGTTCAAGCCCCAGTTCACCCACGTTGCCACAGTTGGGCAATTCAGGAAGGCCCTTAACCCTCAGTTGTATAAAAATGATAAATGTAAGTCACTCTGGATAAGGGTGTCTGCCAAACGCCATGAATGTACATTTATGAATGGATGAAAGGACCATTGGGATTTTACCTCGTACTGAAGTTTCTGTTTGCCGGCCGGCATCCCAGTGGCCTCGTGGATCTTCACCTTTATCACAGACACCTGGAGACAGATAGAAAAGCTCAGGTGAGAACTAAAACAAGGTATTATTGATAAACGCTGTGTGTGTGCGTGAGAGTGTGTTACCTGGTCCGTGAGTGGCAGTGTGAAGTTCAGGACCTGTCCGTTCAGCTTCCATTCAGATTTATCCTGCATGTTAGGAACCTGGACCTTAACCGCCACTGGACCCTGAAAAAATATCAACACACACATTTACACATTATAACAAGAGAGCGAGAGATTGTACTATATTCTCCATTTATTGGTGAATAACCAACAAATTTCAGGTGCACCATCGCCCCCTTCTGGTGACAGTAGCACATTGTTCCCAGTGTCCACAGGTGTACATTATGATATCATGAAAACTAACATAGAATTTCCAATAAAAGATGTCAGGGGGCACCAAAAACTCAGATAGAACACTATGTTTATTTTTTGAGGAAAATATTTATTTACAATTAACAGAATTATTTGACAGGTGCACTTAAGGGTCACATGACCTAGGTGGCGGGTGCGTGCGTGTGGTTTAACCTTGTTTCTGCGCAGGAACTCGTCCTCCGAGATCAGGTTGTCTTCCGTCTTCATCTTCTTGCTCACCGGCTCGTCCTCGTGTGGCACTGGAGGGTGTGCAGGAGGCATGGGGGCGGGGGCAGAACTGGGTGGCTGGGGGACCGGAGGTGCAGGTACAAATGCTATAGGACACACAGGAGAGTATTATGACATTTACATCTCAGCTGTCGGCCAGTAATACGGTAACAATGCTTCTGATCGTCTCACCTGCAGGCACCACCATGGGCGGAGGTCGGGGGGCCATGACGTGGGGCCCTGTCGGAGGCATTGGGACCACGTTGATGCGAGGGGCGTGCACCATTGGGGGCATCGGGGTCAGGACCTGTCCTGGGGTCAAACGCACCACAGGGGCCATGGGGGGCCTCGGGATAACAGGCATAGCAGAGAGCAGGGTGGTGCGCACCGGAGGAGGAACCTGCAGCAAGACAGCGTTAAAGATGTTTCTCTCCTAACGTACACAGCGTTAAAGGGGGCTGTTCTAACATACACAGCGTTAAAGAGACAGTCCGCAATAAAACCTATAAATCCCTAATGAAAGATTAGCATAAACATACGACTGTTATTAGCTTTAATTGTGTTAGCATGTGTGGACTCTGGTGTTAATACTGTAGAGTATGAGGTGAGGGTCGGTACTGACAACAGGTGGAATTCTGGGAGCCGTGCTGATGGGTGGGCTGGGCTTGGGCAGGGTGGGCACAGCGGTGGGCAGAGGCGGGGGCACTGCGGGGGTCTCGTTGGGTTTGCTGGGTCCGATCTTCTCCTTGGTCTCGTCCTCCTGCACCAGACCTTTAGCTTTGTGGATGGCTTCGATCTGCTCCTGCAGCGTGATGTTAGCCTGAGCAGCCTGCTGCGTACGCGCCATGCTGCCCGAGTGACCGTCCCATGTCACCTGCACACACACACACACACACACACACAGGATGGGTAAATACATCCTCCAGAATAAGTAATAATCCCTGATTAATGTTAAATTGTCAATCTCTGACCTTTTCCTCTGGTTTCTGGATCTCCTCCTCTCCGATCTTCTTACCGATGGCGGTTTCCTCCACACCGAAGATATCCGTTCTCCTCTCGGCCAGCTGCTTCAGGCTGCTCTCGATGTCCAGGCCGGGGGCGTACACTTCTTCTTCGATCTGTCGCTCTCTGAGGTTGCGGTCTCGCTGTTCCAGCCAGCGCGGATCAAGCAGCCCGATACGCATGTGCTCCTGCATCTTGCTGGCCGGGATCTTCTCACCCGTGATTGGGGAGATGAGGAACTCGTCACCGGGAGGCACGACAGCCTGAGTCTTAGAAGCTGAGGAACAAGAGAGAGAAAGAGAAAGAGAGATAAAGAGAGAGAGAGAGAGAGAGAGAGAGAGAGAGAGATGAATTCCTAATTAGAAGGTTCCCCTCAGGATTCCTCTTCGTCTAAAGAAAACCAAACCAACTCTGGAACCCGTTCCTCACCCTTGGGGTCGTAGTCCTTGCGAATGATCACTTGGTCCGGAGTCGGAGGCAAAGGCGGCGGCATGGGGTTCTCAGGAGGAAGTGGAGCCTTCATCGACTCCTCCTCATCATCTGAACCCTGTGAGGTGTTCCACACACACACACACACACACACACACGAGTCCAAAACTCCATAAAAGGTTGTAATTAGTCTCTTTATATATTTTTGATCTCTAGAACATTTTGAGGCGGGGTGATGACATCACCAGCGTTTCACCTCGTCCATGTCCTGCAGCTGTGTGTCCTGGTCAGGCTGAGGGGCATGTCCTTCATCTCTGGCATCTCGCGCGTCGTCCTCGTCCTCGCTCTCCACCTCCATCTCCACTTCCTCGCTCTCGCCGTACTTCTCGTAGCGCTCCTGTATCAGGATCCGTGCTCCGAGTTCCTCCGGGGTGGTGGGGGGAGGAAAGTTCCCTGTGAACAGCAGGTGTCACACACACATACACACATGGGACACTTGCTCTCCTGCCCTACACTACTTTACTACACGCCGTGACATCATCTTCCTCACCTTGCTCGTTGGGCTGGAAGTCGACCGTTTCCACGACGACAAAGTCATGCCAGTCGATCTGAGCGTATGCCACGCGCTCTTTCTCTCTCTCCTCTTCCTCTTTCTTCCTCTCTCGCTCCTGGTATTTTGCCCATTCCACCCGGTACTTCACCTGACACACACACACACACACACACACACACACACAATGCCCTTATAAACAATATTTATTAATAAACTCTGAAGAACTTTTATGACATTACTAAATATCTCAGGAATATCCAGATATCTGCCCCGCCCCCTCACCTGATCAAGGACCTCACGTGGATTCTCCGCCTCTCTCTTCAGTTTCTGCAGCAATCCTTTCGGTGGGATCAGAATCTATAAACACACACACGTTTTTCTCACCATGCTCATTTGATCTTATGCACAAATTTCAAATTTGACAGAAAGCCATCATCGCTAAACAGAATGTTCATCTTTATGAAGCGATAAAGTCGCACAGACGCCTGCGTGTGGCTCTCCAGGCTAACGGCATGAACTTAGAGTGGTGTGTACATCCAAGACTACACAACCACCCCCTCCAAAATAATTCCACTTGTAGAACCATTAATAAATATTAGTAGAAAACGTTCAGTTTCCTTGTTCTTTATCCATTAAAAGCTTATCAGGTCATGTGACAATAGCTGTTCATGTGTAAATCATCTTTATGATCTGTAAATCATACAAACTTTTAAGCGTGCTGGAGTATTTATGCTGTATGTAGTGACTCTGTGCTCGCACCAGAATAACACTTTTCTTAAGTCAAACACCCCCCACCCCCCAGGACACAAACGTTTACTCTCACTTTAAGTATAGACTCAACAGTACATGCCGTGTATGTGTGTGATTTCCTGAAGTATGAGCACCTTGGTGTACTGTTCCACCAGTTTGGTGAAGTAGTTGAAGAGGCTGTGCTGAGGGCGCAGGAAGTCGAACTGGTAGTTCCTCTGCTCCTTCTGCATGAGCTGCGTGAGGAACTGGCGGCCGTTACGGGCCACGAACTGCGCCGTCAGCTTCACCACGTCCAGGTCGAAGGCTGAAATGGAGGGCGGGTCGGCCATGAACTCGAAATCGGGCGGAGGCTCCTTGGGAACTATGGTTTCGTGGATGACCTGCGCCTGAACCTGGAGGAAGCACACCACAGAGGGAGGGTTAATATTTTAATTACGATGATGAGGACGACGAATATGGAGCGAAAGGGCAGTAACCGGACCTTCTGCGGGAGCTGCTGCTGGGCCTGCTGCATGGCCTGCTGCATAACCTTAGGCACAGCGGCTGAAGGCTCCTGAGCCTTGCCCTCTTTGAACTCGTTGACCTTGTGGCGGTAGTAGGCATGGTACGGGTCGGTCGGGTTCAGGAAATTAAACTTGGGGTTGTTGATCTCGTTCTGACGGATTCTTGCTTCGAACTCGGGTCCGTTCCTGTACAAAGAGATTCAATCGTGACTCGTGAGAACACACAGACGTTAACGGCGCATCGGTCTTACATTAGTAACCTTAACCTGTTGAAATCTCACGCTCTCTTGAGATCATGGCGAGGACCCTACCGTGCTACGAAGCTGGCGGTCTTGTCCACAATGTTCCGCACTTCAGGAGGAGGGTATATGATCCCCACGATGGGTTTAGTGGCTGGAGTTTCTTCTTTCTGCTCATCGGCCTGGAAGCAAAACAAAACACAACGATAATAAGGTAAGGGAAGGGTATCGTGATGCAAACATACCGCGATATCGATTTAACGATATTATTCACACAGAACACATTCAAAATCATTACAACTAAATAATAACAGTCAGTAAAACTAACAAAACGTGAAAAAAGTGTGAAACAGTTAGAATTTCTATAAAAGTGACTTTAAGAAACGATTGTAGATTTGTCCGACATGTTTATACATTGTTAAATGCATGAAATGAAGCTGTTAGCTCCAGTGCTAGCTCCTCTGCTAGTTAACCTACAGCTTCATCTAACCACATTTAACGACTTTAAAAAATGGAGAGAATCTTTTTTGTTCTGTTATAATCATGCCAGATTCCCATATCTGACTGAACGTTAAATATTTAGCTGGATGTCCTAGAGCCGCTAAGCTAACTGCTAGCGCTCACCTTGTTGATGGCCTCCGGCTGAGAGATCTGCACCGGCGGCATGGCGGATTCTCCGGATTGGGTACAAAATACCAAGTCTGTGGTAATCCGAACAACGTCGGAGTTTTTAATGATCCTTAAAAAATAAACCTATTTTCTAAATTCTGAAAATGTGTTTATTTTTTAAGGAAAATTAAATCGTTGGAGGGGGTAAACGGAACTCCCTCTCGCGGCGCGAAGGAAGTCTGTTGTGGCGAACGAGAGAAGACTTCCGGTAAATGTGTGCAAGGAATTGTGGGAAATGAAGTCCTGGAACTGAATTAGCGGCTTCCATTTTGCTGAATTTTATTCTGAAACAAATTTCTCTACAAACCTCTACAAAGGGAGGCAATCAGAAGAACGTATTATCTGTTTGTTTAATTTAGGAATTGAAAAAAAATTATAAGGAGAAGCGATTTCTTATTTTTTAAACTACATATCCCAATAAACTTGGGAACGCTTCGTGGATTCCGGTTGCATTTAAGACATCTTAAGTACGTCTTTAATATTAGACTGCATAATAAATCCTACAATGTTAAATTTAGTGCTTAAATGCATTTTGGGTGAACTTGAACCCTCCCCCAAAAAAAAAAACAACAAAAATCCAAAGCAACAAAAATGTCACTTCCGGTGTAAATAAGCGCAGGTGGTTATGGGAGATGCCGTTCTTTCGCTTGTTTGTTCCCACGGCAACGAGTCTCAAACAGACACGCGCACGCCCCTGCGAGAAGAAATCCCAGCACAATTTCCCCCAAAAAACTTTCTGTGACACAGACTCCGACCCCACTCTGTGACGTCATCACTTCTCATTATCTCATCATCACTGTCTCTTCTCTTCTCTTTTTTTCTCTAATCCCTTCGTTTGGACCCAGGAACCGGCGCTTGCAGCCATATACTGATTGATTGTTTATTACTGAAGCGATGAGTCATCTGCTCGGGGCTCAGGACTGCGTGGAGAGTCTGCGCCGGGATGTGGTCGATCTGCAGGGCTCGCTGGTGGAGGTGTTCTCGCGCACCGGACCGGTCCGTTTCCGGTCGTGGAAGTTCCCGGATAAAGATTCGTGTGATCTGGACCTGGTGCAGCTGCTGGGGCACTATGACTATGTGGAGGGGGAGGAGGAGTTTAACCAGCACTCACACAGCGTCCTGTTAGAGCTGGTGATTGACAGGTGGGTATCTCAGCATGTCATGACTCTAACAAAGTGCACTGGTGACGTCACGGTATCATTCATTTCTGATTCGGTTACAAACAACGCTTCCTTTGAACTGGACACTGTAGTGTAGAGTAGTGTATTCTCCAAAAAACTGCCCATATCATCACCATCATCATCACCACGATCATCACCATCATCATCACCACCACCACCATCATCATCATCACCATCATCATCATCATCATCATCACCATCATCATCACCATCATCATCACCACCACCATCATCACCACCATCATCACCACCACCACCATCATCATCATCATCACCACCACCACCACCATCATCACCACCATCTTCATCACCACCACCATCATCACCACCACCACCATTATCATCATCATCACCACCACCATCATCATCACCATCATCATCACCACCACCACCATCATCACCACCACCATCATCACTATCTTCATCATCATCACCATCATCATCACCACCACCACCAACATCATCAGCACCATCATCATCACCACCACCATCATCACCACCACCATCATCATCATCACCATTACCATCATCATCACCATCTTCATCATCACCACCATCACCACCACCACCATCATCATCATCACCATCATCATCACCACCACCATCATCATCATCACCATCATCATCATCACCACCATCATCATCATCACCATTACCATCATCATCATCACCACCATCACCATCACCATCATCATCACCATCATCATCATCATCATCACCACCATCATCACCATCATCATCACCATCAGCATCATCATTATCATCATCACTGTCACCATCACCATCGCCATCGTCACCATCATCATCATCATACTCATCATTATATATTATCATCTGATCGTTTAAAGTGGCAAAATGGTTTCTTTAACCTGTTTGGTGAATATCTGTCTCACCCAGACTCTATTACAACCGCTGTATGAACATTCATTTATACATCCGCTTTCGAACCGCTTAATCCTACTAAGGTTGCAGGGAGGCTAGAGCTTATCTCAGCCGACTCTGCGTGAAGGTGCAAACACACACAACCATTTACACTCAAACTCACACTTAGGGGCATTTTGGAACAGCCAGTTAGCCTAATGTGCATGTTTGTGGACTGTGGGAGGAAACTGGAGTACCTGGGGAAACCCACACAAGCACGGGGTGAACATGCGAACTCCACACAGAAACGCCTTCCTGCGGTGAAGTGAATGTGCTAATCACATGTGCCTCCCACTCTCAGAACATAAATATAATACACTGGGGCAGTATTCTCTAAGGTACTTATTAGGGAACTTATACAAACCTTTTAACTCCAAAATATTTCCCATGATGTCCAGTAATGAGCCCTACGGGGTACTGTGTGTGTGTGTGTGTGTGTGTGTGTGTGTGCAGACTGTTGATCCTGCTGCAGAGTTTTAATGCCTACATCGAACAGATATTAGGAGGACAGAGAGCAGAGGACTGTGGGAAGGCTGAAGGAGCAGTGTGTGTTGGTCCGGTGGTGAAACAGTACTGGAACAATTTAATCCACTTCAGCAGCAAGCAGAGAAACCAGGTGAACAAATCATGAACCAAACTAAATAAAAATGTAAAAATGAAATGATTATGGATTTTATTTTATCTATAAAGCTATAAAATATTTATAGTGGAGCTCTACACCACACAAGCGGAGCACCACTGATAAGGATAAAAGCGGCTAACCATCGAGTTGCTCTCAGAGCATCAAGATATTTTCGTTAATTTTCCTTACGTAACTGTACTCGCCAAGAAAAATTAATGTTACTTTGAACTACTGTCTCCTGATAAATAAACGCGCCCAAGTTTGGTTTCAATTAGTGGTTTCCATTCTGAGATATGAATTTGTTTTCTTTCTTCTTAATAAAACCTATAGTGTACATCTGTCCCTCCGTCCCTCCGGCGTACGTGTACACATGGGAACCCTGTGTTATTCTTAGAAAAGTAACGCTATTGTTGTGTTCTTGAAATGTTCTCTAAAGCTACGGGTTCTTAATGGTGGACTTCATGGGTTGAGACTAAGACTGCATGTTTGGTTCCCTCATTTTTATTCCCTTCTATAAACATTCACACATTCATTTTCTGAACTGCTTAATCCTAATTAGGGCCGCGGGGAGGCTTGGCGCCCATCTCAGCCGACTCTAAGGCGAGGGGCGGGGTACACCCTGGACAGCTCACCAGGCCATCGCAAGGCAGAAACACATACAAACATTCACACTCATTCTCACACTCACACCTATGGGTGATTTGGAACAGTCAATCAGCCTACTGTGCATGGTTTTGGACTGTGGAAGGAAACCTGAGTACCCGGAGGAAACCCACGCAAGCACAGGGAGAACATGCAAACTCCACACAGAAAAGCCCCGAGCACAGGACTTGAACTCAGGACCTTCTTGCTGTGAGGCGGACGTGCTAACCACTGCACCACCTCTCCTATAAACAAGGAATTAAAATAAATTAATCTTGATATAGGTAGAATGTGTGAACGGGGTTTGAGAGCTCCTGTTTTTTCATGAGGGGCGGTAGAGGTTAGCACATTTGCCTCACAGCAAAAAGGTCCTGGGTTCGAGTCCTGGCCTCGGTAACGGAGTTTCTGTGTACAGTTTGCATGTCGCCTCTGTGCTTGCGTGGGTTTCCTCCAGGTACTCCAGTTTCCTCCCACAGTCCAAAGACATGCTTATTGGGACATTGGGAAAACTGGCAGTTCCAAATTGCCCCTAGGTGTAAGTGTCAGTGTTTATGGTTGTGTATGTGATGGACTGGAGAGCAGTTCAGGGTCTTTGCTTAGAGTTGGCTGAGATAGGCTCCCTCTCCAGCCCGTGAGCTTAATAGGATTAAATGATGATGATATAAATGTGGAATTCGCTTCAGCAGTGAGTGGTTCAGTAAATAACTGTAGGCAAACAAGGATTCAGTGTAAAATGAAACTGTGTTTTTAGAGAACGAGCAGCGCGATCAGACTGGAGACGTCCCCCAGCAGCGCACACACTGACCCACAGATCTCCAGCCCCATGCCGCCCCGGCACTCGTCCCTGTCCCGCAGTCCCCATACTTCCCCATCTTCCCCGGTGAGGTGTTGCAGCGTGAGCTGCCAGACGGTGGAGTCGGCGCTGGTGCCGTGTGACGCCTGCGCTCAAGTCCAGGCCACGCTGCAGAACAGTGCTCATGCTGTGGCGTCTCTGTGCCAGGCTCTGGGCCTCTCTTGCACGCTCCAGAGCTTCCTGCAGGCTGTGGGTGAAACCCTGCAGCTCGGCCGTCTCTCCGCTTGCGACCTGGCTCTGTGGGCCCGCGAGCAGCAGGCGGACATGGGACGCGTCCAGGACCATGTGATTCAAGTGAGAAACAGGATCATTATCATTAACAAAGACGTCTCTGTGCCGCGTTGTGCTGAAATGGGTTTGTGTGTTGGTGTGTGAAGGTTCAGAAGAAGGTGAATTCCCTCACACACTCACTGCAGAAAGCAGAAAAGGAGAGAGACAAGCTCAGAGTGAAGCTGGGGATGGAGGAGAAGAAAAGCATGAGAGAGAGAGAGGAGAGGAGAAAGAAAGAGGAGGAGTGGCATAGACGGCTGCAGGAAGAGAAAGAGGAGAGCACGAGACAGAGAGAGGAGAGGAGCAAGAGAGACGAGGAGTGGGAGAGACAGATGGAGGAGGAGAGACACAGACGAGACGAGGAGTTGAAAACACAGCAGGAGCAGCTGAGGCAAGGTACAGACACACACACGTACAAACACACACACACACACACACTCACATGTACAAACACACACACACACATGCACACACACATACACACGCATGCACACACACACACTCACACGTACAAACACACACTCACACGTACAAACATACACGCACACACACATACACACACACTCACACGTACAAACATACACACACACACACATGCACACACACATGCACACCCATGCATACACAAACACACACACATACACACACACATGCGCACACACACACACACACACACACACTCACTCACATACGCACAAACACACACACACACATGTTTTTTAGGGGGGTTTGGTCCTTTATAAACATTTCTATGAACTTATATTTTCGGTATCTCTCCCTGGTCAGTACTTTGAGTTCTTGTTTTTCAGGAACTGTGACGTTAGAACTGAAGATCTCTGAACTGAAAGCAGAACTGGAGCTGCAGAGAGAAACCCAGCAGTGTCTCGGTGAGTCTCTTAATCACAGCAACTTTACACACCTACTGAGATCATATTCATGTGTGTGTATGTGGGTGTGTGTGTAGAGCGGGAGAAGGATTCCCTGGTCGAGGATGTGAACAGGCTTCGTCTGGAGGAAGCGAGATGGAAGGAGACAGAGGAGGAGAAGAGAGACGTGGAGATGAAGCTCAGTGACACACAGAAACTTCTGGATAAGGAGAGCGCGAAATATCACAGCACTCAGCGCCAACATGAGGTGTGTGAGTGTGTGTGATTTAAAAAGTGTGCTGAGAAGGTGTTGTAGTTTTCTGTGTGTGATATTTGAAGTGTGTGTGTGTGTGTGTGTGTGCGTGCAGGTGATGGTGGTGAAACAGCGCACCCTGGTGCAGCGTGTAGACATGTTGGTGCAGCAGGTTGAGGAGCTGCAGTCTCGTCTGGAGGAGTGTGAGGAGGAGAAGACCGAACTCGCCGACACGCTCACACACACCACACAGGAGAGAAACACACTGCAGGAACAGCTCACCAAGCAGAAGGTAACACACACACACACACACACACACACACACACACACACACACACACACACACAGAATTTGCCATGACTTTCATTCATTCATTCATCTTCTGAACCGCTTATTCCTACTTAGGGTCGCGGGGAGGCTGGTGCCCATCTCAGCCGA
>JAOUQZ010000034.1:790394-825141 GCA_028564935.1 Neosilurus hyrtlii
TGAGCATGTAGAGTGAGGGAGCGACAGCATCCCAACGCTACAGTTTACCAGAACTCTCTATGCCTGAGAACCCCCAGGTCTGCTGCTTTACCCAATAACAGGCTATTAACAAAATGCTTGACTAAACAAGTAAGTTTTCAGCCAAGACTTAAAAAGAGTCCCAAACATTTACTGGAAGGTTATTTCACCGTAGTGGAATATTCCACAGTAATGTAGTGACTGTGAGTGTGAACGATGGTGTGTGTGTCTTGGCCCTGTGATGGATTCACAAACTGTTTACGATGTAACTCACCTTCCGACTTTGGCCCTCTACACTGTCTGGGCATCAGTGCACTGCATAGTTTACTCATATATAGTTATATAGTTATTTATATATAGATATATAGTTAGTTGATTAGTTATTTAGTCAATATTTATGCCAGATACTAATATCCACACTGTATATAATAAAATACTCACAGACTATGCATATATTTATATTTGCCCCAAAATAAATAAAGTTGTTATTTCTTTTTTCTTTTTTTTGGATGCTCTATTTAAAGGAATAAACCTGACAATACACTAATAGAACTGAAGATGAATGGATAAGGTGGGGAGTGTGATGTGTAATGTTCATGGCACGGCTCAGAGAAATTGTCCAACAGGGTGTTGTCTCGATGTCTCGCCCAATATCTGACATGTAAGAAATGGTTTGTGGGGAATGTGGGAGGGGTAGAAGTTAATAAATACCATTAGTACTGTTATGCTGCCACAGTTCGTGTGATGGAGTGCCGATTCTCCACCAGGATGCACCTCTCTGCAGTGATTTCTGTAATTTTGTTGCTTTTTCCGAGCATCGTAGTTCAGCAGGCTTTTTTGAACATGAGACCTGTGGGAGACACGTAAGAACCTTCAGTAATTCTCAACTATTCCAGTTCGTATATGAAAAGATTTATGTTGCAATCGATATTTCATTCATATTCTTCGGACAGCTTGGAGGATGGTGTGATCTGACAACTGTCACTAAATCAGAGTTTCTTAAAATCTAACAAATAAATAGTTCAATGTTCAATAATATAAAAAAATCATGCTGATCTCCTGAGCTTGGAGAGTGATGGGTGGCAAGGTCTGGAAATAGAGATGGGAGGAATTATAGTCCTTGACTACAGAGGCTTTGGGACAGTAGGGTCCCTGAAAAATTCAGGTCCTGGGAATACATGGATTTAGGAATACATGACCATACAGCTCCAGAGACATGAACTATAGGCCGATATGCATCTGGATTTATGGGGATTGAGAATATATGGACTGGGAGTATAGGACCCTGGTTACATATAGTATAGGGATGATAGGATCCAGAGAACATAGGGAAATGGCAATATCAAGATTTGGGAATATAGGATCTTGGAAATATTGGTATTTGGGTATCCAGAGATTTGGGCATATAGGGTCCTGGGAATATCAGGATCTTGGAGTACAGAGATTTGGGAATATAGTATCTTGGGAATATCAGGTTTTCTGAATCCAGAGATTTGGAAAAATAGGGTCCTAAAAATACCCAAACATGGGAATACAAAGATTTCAGAATAAAGGGACCCTGTAAATATAAATGGTTGAGAATATCGGAATTTGGGAATGGCCTTGAGGCTTTAGGGGACCAAAAATACAGAGATTGGAAAATATGTTATTAAATAATATAAGTGGTTAACACGTCCGCCTCACAGCAACAAGGTCCTGGGTTCAAGTCCTGGGCTCGGCGAGGGCATTTCTGTGTGGGGTTTCCATGTTCTCCTTGTGCTTTTTTCTGTGTACTCCAGTTTCCTCCCACAGTCCAAAGACATACACAGTAGGCTTAATGGCTGTTCCAAATGGCCCCAGGTGTGAGTGTGAGTGTGAATGGTTGTGTGTATTGGCTTTGTGATGGTCTGACGAGCTGTTTAGGGTGTACCCTGCCGTCGCACAGTGTTGGCTGAGATAGGCTCCATCCTCGCTGTGAGCCCAGTAGGATTATGCAGGCTCGCAGTAATTGGCCTTTCTTGGCTGTTGCAGTTACTCTGTCTTACACAGATTTTGTTTTTAGGTTAGTAATTAAAGAAAAAAAGAAAATAAGTGGTTTGTGAGTGAGTAAGTGAGTGAGTAAGAGAAAGTATTTAATTGCATGTAAATGTAATTTGCCTTCTTTTTTTGTCTCCATTCAGCACTTATCTCCTGGCCGTGCCCTCCAAGGTTGTAGGAGGCACCAAGGAGACATTATGTGTCACGGTCAGTCCCAGTCAGCCTGTCTCACTGCGGGCGACCTTGGAGTACAATGAAAACAGCGGCACCCTTTTGAAAGAAAGTCGTATCGTAAATGAATACTACCGATGCGTCCCATTTCAGGTCAGACTCATCACAACATCATCATCAAACCAATTTAAAGGGGCAGCATGTAATGTTTAAAAGTGTTTCTATTCCTGGGATAAATGTATAATCTTAAAAATCATATCAAAATGATTTGCAGTACACATCATTGGACATGAGTCGATAATTCCCCTGTCACAAAACTATGTTCATATTTATTCTGGGACACAAGTGAGCTCCACCCTGTGATGGACTGAGCTGTTCAGGGTGTACCTCGCTTTCGTCAAGAGTCGGCCGAGATCTTCCCTGTGACCCTGGTAGGATTAAGCAGTTTGGCAATGAGAGTCATTTTTTAAATTCTTTTTTCCAGGTTCCAGTTGTAAGAGTGGATTCAGTGGCATCTATAAACATTCAGATTAAAGGGTCGACCACATTTCAAAACAAGACAACAATGATCCTCATCTCACCTCCGGCTCAACTGATCTTCATTGAGACCGACAAACCCATCTACAAACCAGGACAAACATGTAACACACCACACATTTCATTATTTGCAGTTAAAGCTTTAAGTTGTGGAATGTGTGTGAAACAAGTTCGTTCCAGATCTCACTTATGTTATAGCAGCTTTAAATGGTCGGTCCCTGAACAGCTTCTTTATTCCCTCTTTTATGGTTTATAAGAAATGAAAATAATGTGCAAAGTCTTCTGTCCTGAAGATGTGAGAAATAATTTAAAGTTACAGTTTTACCTCTGACACTGGAGACTCCTTCCCAGTTAAAACACAAACGGTATTTCTTTCATTCTTTCCTTCTTTCTTTCTTTTTTCTTTCTTTATATGTGGAGCTTTCACTGTTTAAAGTTTCCCATATCCACTTAGTTCCCAGTTATATTAAATGAAGATAAAACACAGTGGTATCTCTTAAAAATAAAAAGGAATCAGCTACAATGTCTTTCTGAAACCATTTGTTTACTCCTGTACGTGAGTGTCAATGACCCCAGCACTGGCCGCCATGATATTAATAACCTCCCCATCTTTTTTTCTCTCTTGCAATCGTATCCCTTCTTCTGTTTTTTAACATTTGATCTCAGACTTTTCCACTTTCTACCAAAGTTATCACACATGCGCAAAATCGTTCCTTCGGTCACGCCACCTCGTTATTGTGATTGTTAACAGATGCAGAACCAATACAAGATGTAGAACAGGTGAATAAGAGATACTAAGCCCGTGAGCTGGGGTGCTTTCACCCAGAAACCTTTGTATTCATTCAAAATTAACTAATAATTAAAGATTAAACACACAGGACATTCACTAGGGACTTGGCTTCTTTAAGTCAGTTATTGACTTTTTGGGATATCTGCGACTATGTCACAATCAGAAGACGAATTTACACATCCTGACCAATCACAATCCTGCATTCAGAAACATTCATCCTGTACTGTAAAAGTTTCCAGGTTAAAGTCTTGAAGCATCTCAGGTGTCTGTATTTTATTTCAGTTCAGTAATAAAATATTAGAAATCTGATCTTTTTCTTCCCTGCAGTGAAGTTCCGCATCGTCTCTCTTGACACGAATTTCTACACCTACAATCAGACGGTATGAACACCTTCTCTCTTTCTCTCAAGACAGGGGAATTATTTTAAATGACAATAAAGGGCTTATTCATTTATAACGATAGCTGTAATTTGTTTTTATAAAACTTCATGAAACTGCTTGGTAAACAATACATAAAAGCAAATAGTATTAAACATTTTGAGAAATGTTTAGATAAATGACTTCAAGTCAAAAGCTAAAAATATACTTGAGAACATTATTCACCCAAGGCGAGGTGGATATCGCTGAATATCCGTACTGCTGAGTGATATCCACTGAACCCGAGGTGGATAATTGTTTTAGTATACACTACAAAGAAACATAAGGAAAGCAAGGAAATAAGATATTTATGGTTTATTTTTACATTTTTACTTGATTTATGTTTTAGTCCAAGAGTGGATAATGTCTATTACTATTCGGGAACGGTAAAATACGATTGGCCCACTATCTCATGATTAAAAATATTACTCTGACCCACATTCCAAAAAGATGCACAGTAGGCTAACTGACCCAGAGTGGGCTGAAATAGGCTCCAGGCGATCCTAATTAGAATTAACCGGCTTATTTTATTTTTTTAAATTAAGAAACAAATAGAATAATCATGATTCATATAATGACCCCCTCCTTACAATTTCAGTGCCTTAATTATTGTAGAATTATTATAAATATAGGGCTTAATGATTTATAAAATCAAAACTCGCAGAAAACATTATTATATGTAAACGTTCACTTTACATCATCTCACTGTTTTTCTTCTTGTTTTTCAGTTTCCAACAATTGAACTGCAGGTACGACACCCTGAGCAACACTCATTATTTAAGAACTTTATGCATTTATAATAAAATTTAGAATAAATAAGTGCATTTACTGCTTACATATAATTCCATGCTCTTATTTGAAAGTCTCACGAAACATAGAATAATATAAAAAAAAATAAACACCATTTCCTAATTAATGGACCTTTTAGAGCTGGTGACCCTGTGTTCTTTATTTGACGTTCATTTTCAGGACCCGAACTCGAACCGTATTGGTCAGTGGCTGAACGTCTCCACAAACAGCGGTCTTGTAGATCTGTCTTATCCCCTAAACTCTGAGGCGACCAACGGGTTTTATGTCATCACCGCCTGGGACAACAACAACGAAGAAATTAAAGAAACCTTCGAAGTCAAGGACTACGGTCAGCCCCAGTTTATTTTTATTAGTGTATATGACACACATGATCGGTGTGTGTTAGTAAGCAGATAACAGGTCTAGAGTTAATATCAAACATACTGTTTACATTTACAATCTCACTCATTCATTCAATGAACCACTTAATCCCATTAGGGTCACAGGGAGGCTGGAGCCTATCTCAGCTACTCTGGGCACCACCATACACAGCGTGCCAGACCATCGCATGGCCAACACACACACACACACACACACACACTGCGGGAAACCTGGAGGAAACCCATACAAGCACGGGGAGAATGTGCAAATCCACACAGAAATGTCTTTGCTGAGCCCGCGGCATTCAGAATCTGTTGTGATAAATTTTCCAAATATGTCACTGACAGTGAAGCATGTTATCATTAAACTAATTATCAAATTAAACCCATGACAGAACAGGAATCCAGTACAGTGAACACTAAAAAAAGCTCTGGTGGATAAAAGAACCTTTGCTCTGGTGAAGATAAACATTTTGCAACAGCTGACCTGATGAACAACATTCTCCAGGAGGCAGGTGTGTCCGTATCAATGTCAACAACCGAAAGAACACTGCACCAGAGTAAATATGGAAAGTTTTCTCCAGATGTACATCATCGATACACCTTAAAAAAAAAGGAAGAATTAATTAGAGGTTATCAGAAGTCAACAGATGGGACCTCAACTCTGAGAGAGAATGATGGGAAGGAACAGTGTGGAGATTTTGACGATAATGTTCCAGTCTGGGCATGTACAGCTACTGGTTTAACTGGTTTTTATTTATTTATTTATTGTATTTATTGATGTTATAAAAATAACCAGGATGGGTTCTGACATGTATAGGTGTATCACATTCAGCCAAAGGCTTTAAACTCATTGGATGGGGCATTTGATACATGTTTTTAAACCAACCTGCGAAACGTAAAGTTCTATTATGGCCAAATCAATCACCTGATTTAAAATAAAGTCAATCTAAAACATAATTTCTAGATAAAGCCCTCCATTTACCCTGTGAACGCCCCAATCCTGCCATATCCCCTCAGATACTCCGACTAGAGACAGTCTGGGTATACCAGGCGCTGTGGGGTGTTTGGCAAAGACCTGGCAACGTACACTGTAAAAAAACAAAAAACAAAAAACAAAAACTCTTCCAAGAAAACTCTAGGAGAATAAAGTCGCATAGAGTCAGACTGTACTACGAAACAAGGGGTTAATGGTTGAAAAGAGGGTTTAGGAGATATTGGTTGTTTGTTCGATTCCCAAACCCAGCAGGAAAAATGTGTGATGGCAGGGGGAGTAAGAAGCACCTTCCCTTCCTGCACCTTCATGGTTGAAGTGCCCTTGAGCAAGGCACCTAAACCCCAGCTGCTCTCCGGGCACCGCGATATGTGGCAGCCCACTGCTCCGAGTGTGTGTGTGCTCGCTGTTTACGTGTGTGTGTTGGATGGGTTGAATGCAGAAGTCAAAATCTCTCTTGTGGGATTAATACAGCATATCTATAAATCAAAAATCACAAAGAACAATAATTCCCAAATACACATACTGTTTAAAAAGTTCTGTAAGTTCTGTGTGGGGTTTGCACGTTCTTCCTGTGCTTGCGTGGGTTTCCTCCAGGTACTCCTGTTTCCTCTGCCAGTCCAAAGTCATACATATTAGGCTAACTGGATGTTTCAAATTGACCCTAGGTGTGTGTGAGTGTGAATGGCTGTGTGTATTGCCCTGTGGTGGTGTGGCGAGCTGTTTGGGGCGTACCCCGCCTTCACCCAGAGTCGGCTGAGATACGCTCCAGCCTCACTGCGACCAAAGAAGGATTAGTCGGTTCAGCAAATTAATGAATGAATAAAATACGTAAAAAACGCTATATTTCTCACAGTGTTATTCCACTCGCTCTTAACGTATATGTTATATGTTCTACGTGCTACATGTCTCTAGCTATCCGGCCATGTATGACTTAATTTGTAGAATAATTGTTTAATTTATTATATAAGGTTCTATCCAGAATATTAAGGGAAAAAACTAATGCATGGTTTTAGAGGTTATGTGGCCCGTGAGAACTTTTAAAGTATATGATTATCATACATGATTTGCATTGATATAATTATTGCCATTAAATGTAATTCATCATCCATCCACTAGGTGGAGACAACCTATTTCAAGCAAACAGCTAGCCGTTAACAACTCGGGAAAGATTGCCAGCTAGCTTATCAATGTCAAGCATTGTCAGAAAAAGAAAGTGAATAAAGCAACAAAGGACAAGTGTGTAAACAA
Source organism: Neosilurus hyrtlii (assembly GCA_028564935.1). Classification (NCBI taxonomy): domain Eukaryota; kingdom Metazoa; phylum Chordata; class Actinopteri; order Siluriformes; family Plotosidae; genus Neosilurus; species Neosilurus hyrtlii. Next base: position 797,757 of record JAOUQZ010000034.1, read on the forward strand.
GTAATATGGCCATGCAGATTTCACCGCACTTTTGAAGGTGTGTTGAGTAAATATTCCACCTTCGATGGCCTGGAAATTTAGGGATGTGGCCCTCGGCAAAAATGAGTTTGACACCCCGATTTAAACAAATGATCTTTCCCTGCACAACAACACCTCTTTCTTCTCTCGTACAGTGCTGCCGAAATTCGAAGTGACCGTCGATCTTCCTTCAGTCGTAACCATCCTGGACACATCTGCTACGCTGAAAGTGTGTGCAAAGTAAGTGTGCAGTACTCAGTAATGCTCTGTTACATCACTCCAAATCAGGTGTGGAGTGAAATCAGTACCACTGGAAGAGATATTAACTTTCTCTGAGGTTTAGGTGTTTTAAGGTGCTATTTGTGCTTTAAGAGGGGCAGTTAGTGACCGGAGGATGTTCTGTCCCTCATGACGCACACATCCAGAACATCTCGGCCGGCTCACTGCTTCATTCTCGTATTCTTGCTAAAGTGTTTCAAAGGTCTCCATTGCTGATTTCTGGAGTTTTACACAGAATTTGATGTGTACTAATTTGATCCATTGTAACATTGCACACGCACGCATTTCAGTGTCACAAAAACACGTGTACCACAAATCCCAGTGTTGACAGCATGATGTCATGCAGCTTACTGAATCACAAGAGTTACTGTTCACTCCTGCTGAATGCACATGACCATAATGCACTCCGTTCACTAGCTACAGGACTGCTAACACAATTTAGCTGATACTCTCTATTGTGATTGATCCTTATTCATTCATTCATTTGCCTAACAGAGAAGCTGGAGCCTATCTCCGCCAACTCAGGACAGAGCAACACACACACAACCATTCAGACATACACTCACACCTAGATGCAATTTAGAACAGCCAGTTAGCCTAATCTGCATGCTCTTGGGACTCATTCATTCATTTTCTACGCTGCATCATCCTAATTAGGGTCATGGGGAGGCTGGTTCTCATCTCAGCCAACTCTGGGCAAGGGCGGGGTACACCCTGGACAGGTCTCCAGGCCATCGCAGAGCCAACACACACACAACTATTGACACTCACTCACACCTAGGGGCGATTTGAAACAACCAGTTAGCCTACTGTGCATGTTTTTGGACTGTGGGAGGAAACCCAAGCAAGCACAGGGAGAACATGCAAACTAGACACATAAACGCCCAGGAATCGAACCCAGGACCTTCTTGCTGTGAGGCGGACGTGCTAACCACTGCACCACCATGCATCCACCCCTGAGACTGTGGAAGGAAACTAGAATCCCTGGAGGAAACCCATACAAGCACGGGCAGAACATGGAAACTCCACACAGCAACACCTTCGATGAGGCTGGGACTTGAACTACCTGCAAGGCAGATGTTTTTCAGGGAGGCTGGAGCCTATATCAGCCAAATATCAGCGAGGGCGAGTTATGCCTGATCTGAAAAGCTTAAAAACCTTTTTAGACGTATTTTATATTAGAAAGACAGAAAGATCGTGCCGGTCAGTAATGTTGTACCAGGAGGAGAAACGTAATATAAAGGAGTAATAAAAACCAGGATGTTATCGGTGGAGATGTAGACACAGATGCAGTTACAGGAAGAATACGAACAAAGCAGGAAACTGGAACACAGGTGCATAGTCGGCGAACTTAACATGGGAACGAAGATAAAGAAAGACCCTGCAGAACCTGTGATGGCCACAGCATGGAACAACATTCCGTAGATTGCCAGCCGTAGAAGGAGGCCTTTTATCCACTTCCTGATTGCGCTCACTAATGCATCCCAGGTGTGTGCAATGCACACTGGGAAATGAGTCAATCAGGAAGTGGCTCTGTGACACAGGATAATTGTGTTTAAACTGCTGAAGTGGTTTTTGAGCTGATTTGTCACTAAAAATATTTGTGAAGCAGATTTACTGTGGTGCCTGGGAATGTAAAACTATCTATAATATAAATATTACCTAAAATATTATTAGAACATTTTTCAAAACATAAAAAAATTAAAATAAGAATTTTTATTATGGTTTAAAAAAGTACGATTAGTGTTTTTAACCCAAACAAACGTATTTATAATGTTATAATTGTATTATGTATTTCTGTTTTCTGTAGGTATACGTACGGGAAGCCGGTTAATGGTAAGGTGACGGCTGTTGTCTGCCATAACGCTTTCCAGTGGTTCATGTTATCAGGCGAACAGCTATCAAACATCTGCAAAAATTATACTACAGAGGTTTGTCTGCTTTCTCTAAATCTCCCAAAATCAAGAAAAAAACAACAAAATATTTTATAATTTTACCTCCACCAAGCAGAATATGCTTTACACGCAGTTTGTGTGTTTGTTAGCAGGTTTACGCATACAATCATTTACACATTTTCATGAACCTTTCACCAGACGGGGGCTTTGGGCAAGGAAGACTCTATTAGAATTTGGACATGATCTGGATCCAATTTTTGATCCAGGAATTTTTTGTTAACATTGTGAGATGAATTTTTTGGATGTGTGAAATTACAGCAGGCCCAGTAGGGGGTGCTGTGTACTTTTTCGTTATTTTTTTGGCTTGGTGGAGCTTTGCACTCTTTGAGTGGTCTTGTTTGGAGCTCCCTTTAACATTCTTTATTAAAATACTGCTTTAATATTTTACATCAGTGTTACTGTACATGTCAACACTCTTCAAAATCTTCCTTCCTGCCCAAGTCCTGAAGAATTGTATCTGAACTCTCCATGACGTTATTCACAGTATTTGCGCATCAGTATTGAAATCATTACTACAGATGACTAATAAACTGCTTTTTTTCCCCTTGTTGTTGTTTTAACTTTAGACTGACAAGATGGGATGTGGACAATTTACTTTAAATCTGGATGAATATGCGATGACAGATTCTCGATATGAACAAATGATTGATGTTCAAACTGAAGTGCAAGAATACGGCACTGGTAAGAGATTTTTAATATCAAACCTTTAATAATATAATAATATAATAAGTAATGTTAATAATAATAATAATAACCCTTAGGATCTGATCTTGACACATTTATTCCAAGTTAAATAAAAAAAAGTAAAAATTATTTGAAAAGTTTGTGTATTACACATAAGAGTCCATGTATCAGTGCAGATGCAGGACACACGTTTATGCAGTGGTGACTCCGTGGTTAAGATAATCCTTTATTGATCCCTAAAGGGGAAATTCAAAACACTCTAGGTTAGTTATCCAAAGGTCGGGTGTTCAAGCCCCAGTAGCACCAAACTGCCAACTCTTGGGCCCTTGAGCAAGGCCCTTAACTCTCAATTGCTCAGTTGTACCTAAATAATAAATGTGAGTTGCTCTGGTTAAGGGGTTCTGCTAAATACTGTAAATTTAGGCAAATAAATAAATGAGTAAGTGAACAGTTTAGTTGTTTTTATCTGAGGGAATTGGCTAAAATAAAGCCAAATCTATCTAGGCGGCATTTGTGAGACTGTAATTCATGCCGTTGTTACCACTTGGCTGGATTATTGTAATGCACTGAACCTGAAGTCATCCATCGCTCGTCGCTGGATGATCCAAAACGCTGCCGCACATTTATTAACAGGCACGAAAAAGCACATTTCACCTATTTTAGCCTCACTCCACTGACTGCCCATACATTTTAAACATTCATTTAAAAAATATTTTATTTACTTTTCAATGGCCTTGGTCCTTCCTATCTCTCAGAGCTGCTTCACCCATATAGACCAACCTGCACACTCAGGTCTGCTGATCAACTGCTCCTAAGTGTGCTGAAATCCAAGCGTAAACACAGGGGGGACCGAACTTTTGCTGCTGCAGCTCCTAGATTTTGGAATGACTTTATGTGAGACAAGCCACCTCGTTATCCATTTTCATATCTTCCTTAAAACCCATTTATTTTCCCTGCCTTTGTGAACTCCTGAGGGCTTTCTCTATTTTGGTTTAATGGTTGCTTATTTCTGTATTTTTATTTCTTTTTATCTATCTATCTATTGTTTTATATGTATTTAATTGTTTATATGTTTTACCTCTGCACAGCACTTTGTATCCACTCGTGTTGTTTTTTTATATAAAGGAGGATTGTATTGTATTGGAACAAACAAACATACAATAAATAAGAAAAAAAAACATAAAACAAAATTCATATTTAGTTAAAAATATCCTAAACATCTACATACACAAAATACAAATATACTGATTTGTTACTGATTTGTTGTTATTAATATAGTTACTAATGATTTGGGTTTACCCTGCAAAAAAAAAAAAAAAAAAAAGTATAATATTAAAAAAAAAAAAAAAGGATAATGTATGTAAACAGTTTAGCGTCACACTCTAAACTGCAAGTTACTTCAGCTGCAAAATGAAATAAATCTCTGGCTCACACATCACCAGCTACATTTATGTTGTTTTTGGCTGAAGCAGAAATGTAATATTTTTCTGTTTATTTATTTTGTAGATTTGATTATGAAGGGTTCAGGAAGCTCCAGTATAACAACTAATATTGTCACGCTATCATTTGAGGATTCACCAATGACGTTTAAGCCGGGAATGATGTACGAAGGAACGGTAATTAAAATCTAAACCCTCTCACTGCTTACTGTAGTGTTAGCCACAGACCAAAGACATGCACATAAGGCTAACTGGCTGGTCCAAGTTTCTCCCAGGTGTGAGTGTGAAGGTGAAAGGTTGTGTATGTGTTGGTCCTTTGATGGACTGTCTGAAGGGCTCCACCCTTCCTGTAAGTTGCAGGATTAAGCTGATCAGTCAGTGAATAAATGAATGAAAGAATGAATGATGTTTTATTTCTGATGTGTCCTTAATAATTTTGGTTCTTCTTCATTAGATTAAAGTGACCGGGGCGAACTCTGAGCCTGTGAAAAGGAAACCAGTGTATCTGACACTAAGTCTCGGACAGAAAGATTTGGTTCAAACCCTAATTACAAATGACAAAGGGATCGCAGTGTTTAACTACCCCACTGCATCATGGGGTCTGCAGGATGTGTCTCTAAAGGTGGGTGGAGTTTTTATTCAAATGGAAAGGAAAGACTTCCTGGTTGATAAAGAGTTATTTATAACCCTTTATATTAAAAATTTATATTTAAAAAATTAATTGTTAAAAGGCGGCATGGTGGTGTAATGGGTATCATGTCCGCCTCACAGCAGGAAGGTCCTGGGCTTGAGTCCCGGGCTTGGCAAGGGTGTTTTTGTGTGTAATTTGCATGTTCTTCTTAAGCTTGTGTGGGGTTCCTTCAGGGACTCTGGTTTCCTCCTACAGTCCAAAGACATGCACATTACACTAACTGGCTTTTCCAAAGTGTGAGTGTGAGTGTGACTGGTTGTGTGTGTTGGTCTGTGACTGACTAGCAAGCTGTTCTGGGTGTATCCTGCCTTTGCCTGGAGAAGGCTGAGATAGGCTTCGGCCTTCCCACGACCCTAATAAAGGATAAAGTTTGTTTGTTCATTTTCTAAGCAGCTAATTAGGGTCGTGGGGAGGCTGGCGCCCATCTCAGCTGACTCTGACCGAGGGCGGGGTACATCCTTGGCAGCTTGCCTGGCCGTCACAGGGCTAAAGGATAAAGTAATTCAGCGAATGAAATGAAATGAATTGTTAGAAAATGTATTTAATCATAAAAGATCAAGTGTTTTTGGTGTCTCCATAAGGTAAACATGTCTTAATGTAAACTTCACTGTCCTAAAGATTTTGGAAATCTGACGGTTACCTGGTACAGACACTGGAGACTCCTTCCGTTAATATTATACTCAGAACGAGTGTATTGATATAACACTGTGATTTGCAGCTGCACCACCATCAGAAAATAAATCACCAGCTTCTGACCAATCACAATCCAGAACTCAGCAGCACTGTGGTTTCATGTCATGGTGCTTTAATATCTGTTTGTCTCATATTTTTTAGGTGCAGTATGAAAAGAGAACAGTGGAATATGAGAGTGATAAGCTCACCCCGTACTACCCCATCGCCTACCTCTGGCTTCAGCCGTTCTACTCCAAAAGCCAGAGCTTTATTGAACTGAAGAGGAGCCCGACGCCTTTCAGCTGCAAAAAATACGCGCACGTGCTGGCTCGGTACGTGATGCATGAGAACTCATTCAGAGCATCCAGATCCATATTTCAGTGGAGGACCCGGTTCTTCTACTACATGGTACGTCGGGATCTCTTGATGACATTATAGCATGATGTTACTTTTATAAGTAAGGAATCTTCTAACACATGATGTTAGTTTCCTTGGCAATTAATAAACCTGCAACTGAAGATTAATTTTTATTTTTATAAGTAACTGATGTGCAGCACGGTGGCATTGTAGTTAGCAATAGGAAGGTCCTGGGTTCAAGTCCCTTTTTTTTTAATTCCCTGCTTTTTTAATAGAGAACTGAAGAATTCAATAAAAAATTTGTTATTTTTTGTAGGTGATGTCCAGAGGACATGTGGTTCAGCAAGGACGTCTTTTGGCGCCTCTCAGAATGGGACGAGGTTTGTAAGCAGTACAAAACTGGAAGCACTCAGAGAGGGCAAACCTCCGCCAGGTTATAAAGTCACTCACAATACTCAGCTGTTCCTGCTGTACAATTCAGAGTTTCAGCATGCTTTTCAGCGTCACAGATCACCTCCAGAATGTAATGCTTTGTTACTTGTACCGCACTCTACTCTACGAAAATTCATCCAAATCTTTTTGAGTTATTTTGCCCACAAACACACAAACACAGGCGAGAAACGGTAACCTCCTGGCGAAGGTAACAGCCTCACAGAATGTATTAAATGTAATAATAATAAACATTGTAGATCTTTAATTTAATATAAGTGGCAGCTTGTAACTGACATTTATATCACGATAAGGTTATAAATTGTTTAAACAATAATATGTTGGCTGTCTTCCGTTTTCTTTTTTGTACAGAGACCAGGGGAACTGTGGTTCTACTCCTGCAGAATGTGGACAAGTTGCCCCCGGTCGCTCAGGTGGTCATGTACACGCTCCTTTCCAGCGGTGAGGCCGTAGCAGACAGCATGAACTTCCCCGTTCAGCCATGTTTGAAGAACAAGGTCAGAATATTTTTTCATTAAGGTATTAATGTATTAAGTATTATTAAGTTGCTGGCTCTGTCCTTTGTCCACATTTGATATGCTCAGCTTTACTGTCTTTAAGTGGTTTGTAGACTGGACCAGGTTTTATAAGTATTTGTCTCAAACCATCTTACCTTACACCTCAACCAGGTTCCTGATACTTGCTGATGAGCCACCACAAGACACGATCTTGGCACCACCATGTTTCACAGTGCGTTCAGGGTGATGAGTAGCGGCTTCTGCCTAAATGGGTTGGTGGTTAAGGCTCTGGGTTACTGCTTAGAAGGATATGGATTCAAGTCCCTGTACCACCAAACTGCCACTGTTGGGCCACTGAGCAAAGCCCATAACCCTCAAATTTATAAATGAGATAAAACTATAAGTCAGTCAGGAGAAGTACCTCACAACAAGAAGGTCTGGGTTTAAGTCCTGGGCTTTGCAGGGCGCTCCTGTGTGTAGTTTGCATATTCCTTCATGTGCTTGTGTGGGTTTCCTTTGGGAACTCTGGTTTCCTCCAAGAGTACAGAGACATGCACATTAGGCTAATTGGTTGTTTCAAATTGCTCCTAGGTGTGAGTGTGGGTGTGAATAGTTGATGTACAGTGATATACTAGTCAGCTGTTCAGGGTGCAGCCCACCTTCACCCAGTGATGGCTGAGATAGGCTTAAGCTTCTGACGGCCCTAGTTGGATTAAGCAGTTCATTGAATGAGTGAATGAAGGAATGAACGTACTTTCATTGAGTTATTTTTTTTGTCCTGATTTTTTTCAGGTGTCTCTGAATTTCTCTTCTCCTTCTGAGCTTCCTGGTGTTAAGACGTCACTGACCCTGAATGCTGCTCCTGGATCACTGTGTTCAGTGAAAGCTATTGATAAAAGTCTTCTTCTTCTGCAACCGGAGAAGGAACTCAACATTGAATCTGTGAGTTCAAACCTACAAAAGGGTTGTCATTTCAGTCATTCAGCGTGTTTTAATGAGGGTATGTAAGGTCAAGACCCGTGACTGTTAAAGATCAGGCTGAAAATTACAGTACTGCTGGAAGAATGTTCTTCTGTTTTTAATTTTAAACAGTAATGACCAGTGTGTTGCTGCATGGAAATGTTTAATAATATTAATATTATACATTTGTCAAATAATATTTCTTTTTTTAAAAAAAGTGTAAAAACAAGTTTTTAACTGAACTGTATGAAAAATAATCTGATTCCAATTTTCAATTCTTATTAAGCAAAGAAAATTAGAATCAGATTATTTTCCTTTCATTTCAGTTAAAAACTTGCTTTTACACTCAAAAATTTTTTTTTAAACATTTAATATTTATATTAATAAACATTTCCATGCAGTGTGTTATCAGTGTAAGCAAAATCATTTTGAAATCAACAGAATAAAAAAATGAAATAAATCATTTTTAAAGTGACAAAAATAACTTAAAAATCAATAAAACATTCTAAAATCAGTTTTACATGATTAAAATTTTAAAATCAATAAAGTCACTTAAAAACCAACAGAATCATTCTAAGGTCAAAAGAATCTACTTTTTAAAATTATTAGAATATTCTACAGTTAATTAAATCAATTTAAATGTAATATGAAATGTATCACAAAATAAACCCCTATGTAAATATGACTCGCCTCACATTTGATTACTTTTTAATTTTTAAACTGTATTTATCTTTAATACACACCCTGTCTGTTACTATAGCAACAGATTATTTGTAGAGAATTATTTAGTCCTAATGTAGTGTTTTAAACTGACCACAATACCAAACTTAATAATGTGGAATGACTTCATGCCATTATTCCAGGTGTTCAACATGCTGCCTGTCCAGATGTTATCAGGTTACCCCTACAACATTATTGATGATGATGATTGCGGGACATCCCCACCTATCCTGTTTGAAAGAGTGGAGAGAAGACTTCGTTACATTCCTTTTGGAAAAGTGAATGTGTACAACGTCTTTAAGGTAAGAAAAATTTGGTGTCCATGAATCTTTTTGGTGATTAGTATATAATGATAATCAGTTATTTGATGCAGTGGGACCCCGCTATCAGCAGGAGATGTTCCAGGAACACTGAAAACTCTGGAACTAAGAGCTCAGCCTTAAATTTAATTTATAAATGACGAAGACATAAACAACTACAGAGACAATCAGAGAGTGTAAGCTACCTCCATGGGTAGTGGTCATAGTTACTCATGTACTCGTCTTGCAGTATGTTTGATAATTCCTGGATGTGCAAAAAAAAAATCTTGTTTGACAGATTTATGAGATGGCTGGGGGTTTGTTCTTTCAAGGTCACTCAAGATCAAAGGTCATTGTTTCATATAGTCCATATATTGTTTCCTGTTAGTGTTCCATGGGAACTGCATATTTATCTGCATTCATTTCAGTTATAAGCACTCTATCTTCAAAATTTTGTAATTTTTAGAAAACAAAAACAAACTTACAGGAATACTAACAGAATGGCGAATGGAGCGAATGTCCCTATATACGGTGTAAGTTATAATGCTAAAGTTTTTGGCACACTTGTGGCTAGAATAATAAACCTTGTGTTTCATTTTAGGATGTTGGAATGAAGATCCTAACCAATGCTGATATTAGAAACACGTCCGAGTGCTCTAATGAATTTCTGTATTTCAAGAGTGAGTAGAGTTTTCGTTTAGCTTTATACCATGTACAGTATTCGGGATTGTTATAGAGCTTAGAAATCTTCCTGTTCACAGATCCAGTGGCTTTTGCGGCAGCTGCAGGCTCAGAAAGAGAAAGAGTTGTCTTTGGTGGTCCTTCAGACCAACCAGTGGTTACCGTCCGTAAATTTTTCCCAGAGACGTGGATTTGGGATCTTGTTTCAGTCAAGTATGAACTGAATATTGTTTACATTTTAAATTAATTTTCTACTTTTCTGCAGTCTGTGCCACTGAGTCACTGTTATTTCTTCTATAGTCAGTCTGGAAGTGCACTGCTTAATAACACTGTCCCAGACTCCATCACGACGTGGCAGGCTGATGCGTTTTGTACATCGCCTGTTGGGTTTGGAATTGCCAATAAAACTGACCTCACTGCCTTCCAGCCTTTCTTTGTGAGCCTCACTATGCCAAACTCTGTCATCCGAGGAGAAGTGTTCACGCTCAAAGCCACTGTCTTCAACTACCTCCAAGGCTGTGTGATGGTGAGCGGTTTCATCTAACCTAGCTATACTTCACTGAACACCATTATTCCCGATTCTCAATCACTGAACACCATTATTCCCAATTCTCAATCATTGAACACCATTATTCCCAATTCTCAATCACTGAACACCATTATTCCCAATTCCCAATCACTAAACACCATTATTCCCAGTTTCCAATCACTGAACACCATTATTCCCAATTCTCAATCACTGAACACCATTATTCCCAATTCTCAATCTCTAAACACCATTATGCCTAATTCCCAGGCACTAAACACCATTATTCCCAATTTCCAATCACTAAACACCATTATTCCCAATTTCCAATCACTAAACACCATTATTCCCAATTCCCAATCACTAAACACCATTATTCCTAATTTCCAATCACTAAACACCATTATTCCCAATTTCCCATCACTGAACACCATTATTTCCAATTCCCAATCACTAAACACCATTATTCCCAATTTCCAATCACTAAACACCATTATTCCCAATTTCCAATCACTGAACACCATTATTCCCAATTCCCAATCACTAAACGCCATTATTCCTAATTTCCAATCACTAAACACCATTATTTCCAATTCTCAATCACGAAACATCACTGTTTCCAACTTCCAATCACTGAACACCATTATTCCCAACCTCTAATCACTGAACACCATTATTCCCAACCTCTTTACATTGGGACAGTCGTACTAAGCATTTCACTGCATATTGTACTGTGTATAATTTGTATGTGACAATAAATTTGAATTTGAATTTGAATAATCACTGAACACCATTATTCCCAACTTCTAATTACTGAGCACCATTATTCCCAATTCCCAGTCACTGAACACCATTATTCCCAACTTCCAATCACTAAACACCATTATTCCCAATTCCCAGTCACTGAACCTCCAATAACTGATAATTATTATTCCCAACTTCCAATCAGCAAAAAAACATTATTCCCAATTCCCAATCACTGAGCACTGTTGCTCCCACTATCCAATTATTTTAATTAGTTTACGATTGAAGCTAGTGAATATTAGTGAATGTTTGAAGATCTCATTGTGAAAACAATGTTTTTATATTTCATGTTTTTCTTTGTGAAAAAAGATTATTCCTATAAATAATCAGCAGTGCTGTTACAGGTAAATGTGATTTTGGCTAATTCGAAGCAGTTCTCAGCGCAAACGTGTAAGAATTGCAGTTACACGCAGTGTCTGTGTGCTGACGAGAGCGTGACCGTCCCCTGGACAATCACACCGCTGGTTCTGGGTATGTCAGATTATTATTATTATTATTTCACCACTTGTTTTGTTAATGTGATATGAAATTCAGTTACTCAGTTATGTCTATACAGTACATTTACACTCCATCATCATCCAACATTATACGCAACATGATTAAAGGAAATGAAATACAGGTAGGCCCTGCAGTAGTTTGGTGAGCTGTTCAGGGTGTACCCTGCCTTCGGCCACAGACGGCTGAGACAGGCACCAGCCTCCCCTTGACCATAATTAGGATTAAGCGACTTAGAAAATGAATGGATGAACGATATGTTATGCATGCAGTAAAGAGGTGTGGCAATACCACCTGAGATTTCGCAGGTTCAAGCCTTGGTTGGTGCATGCAGTCATCCATAGCTGGGAGACCATGAGAACTAACTGGTTGAGCTCCCAGGGAGAGATGGATGGCATTTGCTCGCTTCCTTGTCACTTACACTAAGATGAGCCATGGGCATCTTGAATTCATGCATGCAAGGGGGTGAATAATGCTTTCCTCCAAATGTATTATGTTGCCCCTGAATATGCATGAACAGAAATTTGAAAAAATGCAGTGACATCATGCACATCAAAGGGACATATGCTTGCCTTTACCCTCCCTGGTTAATTAGCTATGACTTAATTAAAAATCCAAAATTAAAATACCTTCTTGAAGTCATAAATGATTTTTTTTACAGCATTATGACGTGATGATTATTTGGTGTGTGTTTTAGGAGAGGTGACCATTAATGTGACGGCAGCGGCATCTCCGAATGCGTGTGGGAAGACAGCAGCTTTCGTCCCACAGAAAGGACGAATCGACACGGTCATTAATACACTGCTAGTGCAGGTGATTATATCTTAATAATAAGAATAATAATAATAAAAAAACAATAATTAATATAGATGAAAGCAATGATTCCCTGGGTCCAAGTGAAGAAACCAATAAGGAGTATGAGTGGTGATGAAGAGGAGTGATGAAGATGAATGATGTCACAGAGAGGGTTGTTTTTAAGTGGTGAAATAATAAAATGATAATAATAATAATAATAACTTAAGTTTAATTCTGTAAATTAAAATAATAATTTATTTGAATTTTGCATTGCAAGACCACTCACATAAGATAATAAAGTCATTTTGACATTATTTGTAATTACAGTATAATTACTTACTATTATATTATTAAATTACTATTTATTACTGGTAATGTTATTAATGCTGTAATTATTATAATAATTGTATTTTTTTATTCTTCTACCATTTACAGGCTGAAGGATCCAAACAGTATAAAAGCTACAACGAGCTTATCTGTCCATCAGGTCACTAAAAAATATATTATTTAAACTTTTATTCATGTTTCGGAATTGTTTACTTTATGAATTGTTCCTGTTTTAGAATTGTTTACTGTTAAAATATACTGTATACTACAGAATATATATAATGCAATAATAAATACAGATGATAGATTAACAGTGGCCCTGCGATGGCCTGGCGAGCTGACCAGGGCGTAGTCTGCCCTCGCCCAGAGTCAGCTGAGATGGGCGCCAGCCTCCTTGCGACCCTAATTTTGCATTAGGTGGGTCAGAATATGAATAAGTGAATGAATGAAGATTAATAGTACAGGATGAGCCCAAGTTTTTTTATTATTATTTTTAAAATAGAAAAAAATTGTTTTTAATTATTCAATCTTGTCTGTTATTGATTCGCCATTTCTGGGTCCCAGAGCAGGGATCCCTAATTCCAGTTCTGGGGTGTTCAGTACAGTTTGTGAAATCATTAAATTTGATGAAATTTAGGGATCTCTGTTTAAATCCATTAAAGTTCATAAAGAAGTCACAATCCAGAAATCCAGAAATACTGCTGAGAAATAACGTGCCACCCCATACTCTCTCTCTCTCTCTCTCTCTCTCTCTCTCTCTCTCTCTCTCTCTCTCTCTCTCTCTCGGGTTTCTCTCTCCTTTAGAAGGTGCAGTTGAGAAAACGATCTCACTAACTCTGCCGGAGATAATGGTGGAAGATTCAGCCATGGCATCCGTCTCACTATTGGGTGAGTTAAAAAATGCTATTTATGTTCAATCCCTTTATCCTGATTTTGTAAATAAACTGTATGCCTTTAAAGCAAGTTTATGCATGAAGTAAACAACATTATAAAATGATATCCTGATAAATTTCATTTTAATATTTATTGATAATTATCTCTGGAGTCTGAACCGAGGTACTGTAATCACATGCTTTTTTTATATATGACCACACTTGTACATGTATTTTCACCAAACTTAGTGGGGACACTACCTCATACCTGAGTCCCAGAGATTATTTGAATTTGGAATGTGTAGGTTAAAGGTTAAGGTCAGAGCCAGGACGCAATGTTTTGGAGATAAAGCGCTTATAACTTTGAAACAAGTGCTGATCGACAATGAGTTACTATGGAACACTAATCGAAAACCATATATGGAATTTCAGATAAAAGAATTACCTTTGACCATGAGTGAAATGTCAAACCCCTTCCATGCTATTAATCCTTCAAATGAGAGAGGGTATTTTTTGCTATTTTGGTTAAGTCCATGTACTATAGAGTATAAATAAAATGAGCACATGGGTAATTCAAAACAGTATAATGCAGGACCTTTTTGCTGCGAGGCAGAGGTACCTTATATTCTTATATTTGTCTAGTTTATAAGTGATATACCACATACCATTTTTTTTGCTTCATGCACTGATAGAAGTGGTTCTGGTTTTTACATGGGGCCTTCATTATAAAAAGGAATCCTGAACATGTTTATCCTGCAATTGCAAAATGATCATGCCATGTTTATCCTGTAAAACTCACAGCTTCATCACATGTGATCATGTTGTAAAACTCACTTTTTTTACACTTTAATGAAAACAAAAGAAAAATGACAGGATGTGATCATGACTCATGCAGGAGATCTGATGGGTCGAGCTCTGCAGAATCTGGCGAGTCTCCTGGCGATGCCGTACGGCTGTGGAGAGCAGAACATGCTGCTTTTCGCTCCCAACATCTTCATCCTGGATTATCTGAATGCCACCAATCAGCTCACGGCCGCCATCAGGAGCAAAACCGAGACCTACCTTGTGAGCGGTGAGTACTCAGAGCATCACTTAACATCCCTGTACAAGGGTTGAAGATTACAGAATGTGCACAAAATGTAGGATAAAGCTTATATACTTATGTATATAAGCTGTTTATCTGTGAAGAAATGGTATAACACGAAATATTTTAGTATATTAGGGTTGACTTTTTAATTTAGTTTATTTGTAGAACGTAAACATATGTTCTTTCTTTCTTTCTTTAAATGGACTTAATTAATTTCTCTGCCAGAAGGTTATGCTTTCATCTCTGTTGGTTTGTTTGTTAGTTTGCCTGTTTTTTATTTGTTTGTATGCAAGATAACAAAAAATTATACATAGATTTGAATTAATTTGTTTTCTTCAGTAGGATGTGATGCAAATAATAAACTATAACATTTTGGTGGTGATCCGTGCATGGGAATATATATAAAAATGTCAATAAGTGCAAATAATGTGTGAACGAATGTTCATCAGATGTCCAATAAGGAGAGACATTTCAATATAATAACTCTGCCAAATTGTAACAAAACCTGCAGTCTTAGGCAGATTATTTCGGATAATCAATCACCTAATCTATGTGTGCTCTGTGGAGGTTTCTTTGTGTCACCCTCTAGTTAATTAATTGATCAATTAACTAATCAGTGAATTATTAATTGGTGGAGATTTAAATAGTAGCTGGAAGTTGGCAGAATGTTGATTTACAGTAAACAAATAAAACACTGTGTGCATCTTCTGTACAGGATATCAGAGAGAGCTGACTTACAAACATGATGATGGTTCGTACAGCGCTTTTGGGAATAGCGATGAATCAGGAAACACATGGTGAGTCTTCACGATACCAGAAGTTTAAAGATAAACACCTCAAACATTAAAACAAGGATTTTGTTGTTGTTGTAAAACTGTAGGCATCAAATAAAAATTATATGAAATAATATTATAGTTGTTTTATTCCACTTATAACAACTTTATTGAACCCCTTTATGTAAAGTGTCCACTGTAAACACTGGTGTTAATGAGCTGTTACTATAGCAACAATAATGTATAGAAACAAATGCATTGATATAAACCTGCAAAACCTTTGTGACTGTACTACTGTTATAGAATATAAAGAAAAACAGCTTTCTGACCAATCAGAATCCAGAATTCAACAATACTGTATAATGATGTATTACTATATATATGAATGACTAGTTTAAAAGCATTTCAAATTTTTGCCTCTAACTTACGGCTCATAATGAGTGATCCAATGATTTATATTATCTTATTAACTCATGCTTTGCAGCCTGAAAAGAAGGCACACAAAACTTATAACATCCATATAATGGCAACAGTTAAAAAAAGAAAAAGAAACAGAATCAATGAGATGGTTAAAGGACCCCCTCTGTTCCTAAAAACTTTTGTAAACTCAATCAGGTGTAATTAATCACCTTCTCCATTGCATTCCAAGCTATTTGGCTACCTCCTGTGATCGACTGTAATAATTCCGATAGGTTCAGCATTAAAAACAGCTATTCTTTGAACATTTCAGTGGTTGAAAGTACAACTGATTAAATATTGATCAACTATGGGTGGCAAGGCACTGTAAAATATCTCAGTGTTAAAATTGAGATGGATACACAAAAATAAAATAAAATAAAAATTTAAAGGTTAATCAGCTGATTATATACAGTATATCATAGATACTGTAATGTATGGTTGAAGTTCTCAAAGGACTTCATTCACATTTTTAAAAAAGAAATTGTATGGCTATAAATGAATGAAATACATTCATTCATTAATTTTTTTAACCGCTTAATCCTAATTAGGGTCACAGGGAGGCTGGATGGGGGGCAGCAGTGAGAAACTGTTGATAGTGGGGCTTGAACCCCCAATCTTGGGATTAGTAATCCTGCACCTTACCACCACGTAATGATTTGTGTTGATGCTTTTCATGTTCTTAGGTTGACAGCGTTTGTGATGAAGTCTTTTGGAAGAGCGAAGCAATACATCTTTATAGACCAGGTGTTCGTGGATCAGGCGAAGGAATGGCTCGGGAAACAGCAGCAGGATAACGGATGCTTTGCTTCAGTGGGACAACTCTTCCACACGCCCATGAAGGTCAGAAGACCAGTCTGAGTTTCATTCCACCACATGCTGTTAAAAGAAAATAACCAGAGACAAAGGCAGAGTGGTGTAAAGAAGTGCTGTTACTTTTATGAGACCTAAAACATCAACGTTGGAGAATGAGTGCATTTATATAAACCTGTGATTCATGACTGCACTACTGTCAGGGTTGCTGTTACAGAAAATTAATTCATATCTTCTAACTGACCACAATCCAGAACTTGATCTCTGCCTCTCTCTCAGGGAGGAGTGAATGATGAGGTGACCCTCTCGGCGTACATCACTGCAGCGATGTTGGAACTCAATTACACAATTACAGTGAGTAAACTCTTTCAGCAACAGAATTCTTCATACTTGACTCTTAGTGAGAGGAGATCATCTGGTAGCTTTATGATCGAGTCTTGATCTGAAATTAAAAAGAAATCTTTGATTAACACATCTGTGGATCGAATCATAGATTTATATCGGTCTCACCTGGCATCACATTCACCTGGTTCATTTGTGACCTAAAGAAAGATAGAAATTAATTAAAGTGGTTGGAATAATAATTGGCTGTGTCTGAACACTCATAATTGGGACCGCCTGTCTTGCTTCCAGTCTGGAGGTTTCAGCGGTATAACAAAAAAAAATAAGTCACGTATCAGCACGAAACTTTCAGAATGTCTCGATATATTTTTTTAAAAAAGTTTGATTTCTGGCACCAGCTTAAATCATT
The DNA here is from genome assembly GCA_028564935.1 of Neosilurus hyrtlii. Lineage (NCBI taxonomy): Eukaryota > Metazoa > Chordata > Actinopteri > Siluriformes > Plotosidae > Neosilurus > Neosilurus hyrtlii. The sequence continues at coordinate 815,158 of JAOUQZ010000034.1, forward strand.
TAATTTCATTTTCTGAACCGCTTAATCCTAATTAGGGTCGTGGGGAGGCTGGCGCCCATCACCATGGACAGCTTGCCAGGCCATCGCAGGGCAGAAACCTGGGTTGTACACCTGGGTTTGGCGAGAGTGATGTGGTTTCCTCCGACAGTCCTTCCCCACACACATTAGTTTAATTGGCTGTTCCGAATTGCCTCTATGTGTGATTGTGGGTGTAAATGGAAACGGTTGTATGTGTGTTGGTGATGTTTTGGAGAGCTGTTCAGGATGCATTCCACCCTTACCCAGAATTGGCTGAGTATGGGTTGTTTAATATTTTAAGTTAGCCTTCAGCAGATGGGTGACATCAACAAAGTGCAAATAAAAATCAACAAATGTGAGCTGAAACAAAACAGTCAACATTCTAGCACCTAAACGTCACCCTGCTTCAAAACAGCGTGAAGTCAGACACAGATGGAACATTTCATTTCTTACTCCATGTTTTACAGGATAGTGTAGTAAGCAACGGCCTCAGCTGCCTGAGAAACGCGTACCCTCAAGTGAACTCCACCTACGCCAGGGCTCTCCTCTTCTACACCTTCACTCTAGCTGGAGATCAGGCGATGAGGAACACACTCATCTCAGATCTGGATTCAGAGGCTATAATCTCAGGTGCCATGTTTCTACATTTATCTCTTTCTCACACTGAAAAGATTAATGGGTTCGAATCTCGCCCAAACGTCTTTCTGTGTGGAGTTCTGTGTGCATGTCCGCCCTGTGCTTGTGTGGGTTTCCTCAGGGTGTTCTGGTTTCCTCCAACAGTCCAAAGACATGCACATTGTTCTCTGTTTGAACAATATTCTTTAGGATTGGTTAATGTTTATTACCTCTACTAAGGAGGTCATGTTGTTGGTGAGGTTCTTGTGTTTGTTAGGAGGATTCCACAAATGTTTATGTGCAGATTTTCATGAATGTTCTACCAGAGCCGGGACTTTGGACATGCAAGACTCCATTCACCTGGAGATGATCCGGATAAAATTCTGGATCCATACATTTTTTAAAGGATTCTTTAAGAGTGTGAGATATGATGATGTTTTGGAAGTGTGGTATTACAACAGGCCAAGCAGTGGGTGCTGTGTACTCCGTTTTTTTTTGCTTGATGGAGGTTTGCACTTGCCAAACCCTCAATGTTTTTCAGCTGTTGATGGTTCATTTAAAATGTTGGTGATGGTCTAATGAGAATATCAGCATGTAACCTTGCCTTCGCCCAGAGATGGCTTTTATATAGCAAGCACTTCTTCTGATATCTCCATCAGGGGGCGGAAGGCATTGGAGCAGAGTCAATGATGAATCAGTGTTGAACTCGATGGAAGTGGAGATGACCTCATATGTGCTCCTGGCTCTGATGTCTGGACCCTCACTGCCTGGGTTTGATCTGGGTTACAGCTCCAGTATTGTCTTCTGGCTTTCTAAGCAGCAGAACGCCTTCGGGGGCTACGCGTCTACACAGGTACACCAACCACTTCCACACTGAACAAGGTGAGCAACTCAACAGGTTGCTCACTTATGAGATTATATCTTGCTCTGAACTGTGAAAGCAAAAAAATGTTGTGATAATTTTCAGTTTTATTTAAGATCGTTGTCATGGTTACATTTTACCTCGGTAAAAAATGGTTGTGTAGTAATGGCTGATAAGCATCAGCATCCTAAATAAATGTATTCAATTTGTTATCTTTATATTCTTATCCATCATTCAGGACACTGTCGTGGCTCTCCAAGCTCTGTCCAAGTACAGTCTCACCACCTACAGTCCGTCAGGAGTTATTACCGTAACTGTAACATCACCATCAGCGCAGATTAGCACATTTACCATCAATCAGAGTAACAGGCTGCTGTATCAGGAAACGCAACTACAGGAGGTTCCTGGAGTGTACACGGTCAAAGCAAAAGGGAACGGTTGTGTGTACATCCAGGTGGGTATACTTTACTAACTGCAGTGTGTGTATATATATATATATATATATATATATATATGACTATAAGGAAGATGAGTTACCCTGATAGTATTGTTTCCCCTCCAGTTCACTTTGCACTACAACATCCCTCCTCCTCCTGACCACTCGTCATTCAGCATCTCAGCTTCAGCTTTTGGAAACTGCAGGGTCCCAAATCCATCTTTGGAAGTAACCGTTACTGTCATGTGAGTTCTACTTCAACTCCATAATCTATAAAGTGATTAAAAAACAAAACAGAACTGGAGTATAATCCTAATTATTTCATATTACAGTACCCAGGAACGGTGCGATCTGATTGGTTCACTATCTCAGGATAATAAGCGAGGCGAAATAAGATATGGAGAATTAATTTCCTCAGCATCTTAATATAAATAATTCTCTTCATCACAAAAAAACTCTGAATTCTATCACTGTTGTTTCATTCATTCAAAATATTTCCAAGTCTAGAGGGAAGAGCACTGTTGCCTGTGTGAGTCAGTCAGAAGCACCATATGTTATTCCTTACATAGTAAACAGACCATATATATTTTTTGGGTCTAATTATTCATTTGCTCATCCTGTGATATGTTCCAGCACGGCCTGGAGAGCTGTCCAAGGTGTAATTTGCCCTCGTCCAGAGTTGGCTGAGATGGGCACCAGCCTCCCCGTGACCCTAATTAGGATTAAGCAGTTCAGAAAATGAATGAATGAATGAATTAATGAATATTTACAGTACAGAATGAGTCCAAAAATGTAAAAAAATTAATTTTTTGAAAAATATTTTTTTCATATTATTATTATTATTATTATTATTATTATTATTATTATTATTATTATTATTATTATTATTTTAATTATTCAATCTTGTCTGTTAATGCTCAGCCATTTCTGTTAGATCCCAGAGCAGGGATCTCTAATTCCAGTTCTGGAGTGTTCTGGGGTGTTGGATCAGTACAGTGACCCTAATTAGGATTAAGTGGATCATAAAATTGATAAATAAAAATTTTAATGGAAAAGTCCACATATAATTTCATATAAATGTTCTGTAGTGTTGAATGTTCTGCCCATCAGCACTCGTTTCAAATTTATAAGCACTACCTGTAGAATTCTGTGACCTTGCTGTGACCTTGACCTTTGAGCTTGACGTTCCAAAATCAAATCATGTCTGGGACTCAGGTAGGGTAGTGTCCCCACCAAACTTGGCGAAAATCCGTGCATGGGTGTGGTCCAGATTTTGTTCACAGACAAACAAACAAAGAAATGCTGATGATTATAATACTTCCGCCAAATGTCTGTTTTTAACATAATCAGAATTAATTAAATAGTAAATAGTACTTATAATGCTACAGTTATTAAATAAATATATGTTTTAGAAAAGGGAGTTACTTTGTGGATAATATTAATCATGCTTTCATCACTTATGAAGAAATTCCAGGATGTGTGACGTAATACACTTGGAATGTGACCAATGAATCATCTTTTCATTTCAGGTATAACGGTAACCGAGAAAAGACCAACATGGTGGTCATTGAAGTCCGCCCTCTTTCTGGATTCACGGCGGACAAGACGTCTGTGAACCTCGTAACTGACGCGTCTAATGTAACGTATCTTATTATTAAGCAGCATGTTAACAGATTTTTAATCTTTTAAATACACTGACTGCGTATAAGGTAGACATTGTTACGCCATGCTAACAGAATGCTAATACTTAACTTTTTTCTAGGAACTTTTCCTTCATATTTCCCAGCATCAGCTAATTCATCACTGATCATATTGCTGGAGGTTTTTAATCTCTGATTCATTTTATTCCCAGACGACGGATGGAGTTGTGAAACGTGTGGATCAAATCGAGGGCAATGTAATCATTTATCTGGAAGAAGTAAGAACACACACCAGTCTATCAAATATCAGGAACTTAAAATAAATATTACAGCGGTATTCCTGTAAATACTTTTTTGTAAATGTCATACGTACATGTTAACCAGGACAGGAGGACTCGTTTCATCACGTATCTGTCTGTTTCAGCTGATGAAGGGAAGTGAAAAACAGTACACCCTGACCATCATGCAGGAAAACGAAGTGCAGAACCTGAAACCGGCCGTGGTGAAGGTTTACGACTACTACGAGACTGGTACGCATGCATCTCGTCATCCTGTTCCCCATTAACCAGGATAAGCTTGATATTTAGCACTTCACCGCACTTAGACACAGAGTTCATGCCACATTATGGTACATCTGCTGCTTGTTTGGTCTGAGAACCATCACATGCATTACCCAGCATCTATACACAGAAAATTGGGCAACGTTGTACTAAACTGCCGACATAGACCCTCATTGTGTAGTCGTTTAACCATCTGCTCATCTTACTAGTATGTTGACGTGACCAAATTTATTAAAAAAAACTCTGATTTAAAGGATTTATGAGATCCCTGATGTTTGACCTTTCAAGGTCACTTGAGATTAAAGGTAATCGTCTCAATCTAAAGTCCATATATGGTTTCATATAAGTTATTAACGCGATTTAACTGTAGAATTTTGTGAGCTTGCACTGACCTTGACTTTTGAGCTTGACGTTCCAAAATCAAACCATGCTTGGTACTCAGGTTGGGTTGAGTCCCCACCAAAAAAGAGCCCCATCACATGCATTGCATTACACAGCAGGTATAGAGGAGACAATTGGGCAAATTTCCAGGACAGTGGCGGGCATGCTGTACGAAATGGCCACCATAGACCCACATTGAGCAGTTTGGACGTGCTCCAAATTTTTCCCATCTAGTAGTTTATTCTTGATTTCTGGTCTATTACCTAGATCTGTTGTGTGATACTCTACAACATCTTTCTTCGGCTGTGATTTGATAAACATACGAATTTTAAACGCTTTCTGGATCACCTGATGTGCACAGACTCGTATGATTTTCTAACAACAGACCTGTGATTGCGTAACGTTTAACCCACAGGACTTTCTTATATACCTATGTGCATCGTACCATATTTTTAACAAAAGTCTTTGCTTGAACTGTACGATGTGTAGAGGAGTGTGTATGAATATCATACAGTTTTATTTACACTCCTGATCTATTTCCCCCCACAACAGACGTACAGCACGTATTTTATACGTGAATGCCACTACGCAACTTTCAAATCCATCTCACACACACCTACGCCAGTCCCTGTCACAGTGATGCTAAATTCATTCATTCATTCATTTGCCAAACCACTTAATCCAGCTAGGGTTGCGGGGAGGGTGGAGCCTATCTCAGCCAACTCCAGATGAAAGTTTCCCACACACAACCATTCTCACTTACACTCACAGCTAGGGGCAATTTGGAACTAGCCTAAACTGTGTATGCCTTTGGACTCTGGGAGGAAACCTGAGTACAGCGAGGAAACCATACAGAAATTTCCTCACCAGGCAGACGTGCTAACCGCTACACCGCCGTGGCACCACCGATAAATGAGAACTAAATAAAAATCACAGGTTTTTGTGAAAGGGGTTTAAACAAAGAAGTATTGAATGATTTCTGTATTTCTTTTTTCTGTAGGTGATGAGGCTGTAACGGAATATCCCTCACCGTGTCCAGTTCAGTGAGAGTGTTGATGTTCTGTGACGAGAAAGAGAACAGCAACAGAATGAGTGACCTACCTCAAGTTTAAATACCCATCAAATTAAATTTGTTTTTGCCTCATTTAAGGACATAAATAAGAAAATCATTTTCGGTGTACACAATATCCCATGCTGTAGAAATTAATTTGCAGATGTAATTACGATTTTTATGACTACTGATAATCAGGACCAATGCTAAGAGATTATATTGTATCTTCATTACTACTTTTTTTTTTTAATTCACACAAGTATATAAATTCTATATAAATAATGTTGATATTATCAAACGACACTGCACGAACACACGCATTATTAAATAACACACGTGCAGTATTATTCTGTTACTTTTACTAATCTAGTTGTTCAGTTGCAACGTTCTATAGCAATTTATTTAGCTTCCCTGTATTTGCTGTATTTCACCACAAGAGGGCAGAGTTTGTAAATCATGTATTACAGTAAATGCATTTTTCTAAAGATCAATATTGTTGCCTGGATTTTGTTGCCTTGTCTCGTCATGTCGTCTCACCCTGTGTGAGTATATCCTGAATACTGTTTTTTTTTTATTTTCCCCCATTTTTTCTCCCTAATTTAGTCGTTTTCAATTCCCACCCATCAACTTTTTGCCTTCTAATGACCACCACCAACCAGGGAGGAGCGCAATGCGATGCTACCACCTGCCTCTTTTCGAACTGCTGTGCATGCGTATTTGGGGCGGCCTAACACACTCGGAGGGAAAGCGCTATTTGCCCCCTTGTACGAATGAGCCCACAGACACCCATGATTGGCTGGTGATCGCTGTGAGTGCCATGGAAGTGAACGTATGCCACCCCTTCCTGCCGTGAGAGCTCGGCCAATTAGCTCCCATGGACTCTCGGTCACGGATGACTGTGGCATCAACCCGGATTCGAACTTGCGATCTCTGGGTTGATAGTCGCGCACCTTGTCGATGCGCCACTCGGGAGCCTTGTTTACGGTCTTGCTTGAGGAAATCTTGTTCTACGCTTCTAGGTGGCTTCCTTGTTGGATTTTTATTCCATCTGTAACTACTGAAACTACTGAATATGAGCAACGAAGTGTCTATAAAACTAGAAACAGTCATGAAAAAGCATTTACATTTATTAGACACTCAGAGTGACTTGCATTTTTATCTCATTTATACAACTGAAGAGATGAGAGTTAAGGGCCTTGCTCAAGGGCCCAACCATAGCAGCAGTAACCTTTTGATCAGTAACCCAGCCCCTTATCCACTGATCCACCACTGCTAGGCTAACCATTAATGCTAGCCTGCTGGTTTTTAAAAATATGAACTTATGAAAGTTATTTCATGAAAAGCAACAACACTTTGAATGAAATGTATTTGATGGAAAACACATAAGTTTTGATTTTCAAAAATGTGATTTTTCAACCACTAAACATGACTTTATTGGCGTGCTGCATGATACAGGTCTCCAGTCTTCAGCATCATCTGTGTCATTACAGGGTGTTCACCTGTGCTAGCAGCTGGCATGCACTTTCAGCTTACGAAGACATTCTAAGAACACAGCGGCAAACAAATCAGAGGTTTAAGAACACGTCATGAATGTGATGTAGAATTTTCTTACAGATTTTTTAAATGACCCCCCAGTGTAGCTAACTGGATTATCAAAGATCAGCCATCAGCCATGTCTCTCACTGTCTGTGGTGAAAGGCATGTAAAGCGTGTTTCTGCCCTGCGATGCCATGGTGAGCTGTCCAGGGTGTACCCCGCCCTCTCCCAGAGTCGGCTGAAATGGACGCCAGCCTCCCCGTGACCCTAATTAGGATTAAGCGGTTCAGAATAGGAATGAATGAATTTTTTAAATGACAAATTTACAAAAAAAAAAAGAAATTGACGAAAGACCAATATTGTTAAACATTTCCATAATTTTCTTAAATTTTTTTGTTTTTTTGACAATTTGAAATATGACACCTTTCCTGCTACTACTGCCTTTTTTAATTTTAATTTTTTTAACCTAAGCATGATTACATTTTCCAGGAATCACATCACATAATTTTTTAAATATTTTATCTCACTACTCACCCTAACTTGCCTCTGTCCCAACATTTTTGGAATGTGTTGCAGGTCTGTAACAGAGGAATGCATGTATGTTAATAAGAGATATCTTGTGCGAATACTCACAGAATTTTTTAGAAATGTTGAAAAGGGGAGAATTGTTGTAGGTTTTCCCTTTTTGATTTGATCCTTTTATATTTCAATGTTTAGTATTTAATAACTTGTATATTTCAATTCAGTGTCACAGAAACATGCATTTCAGATAATCTGACTATGACCTCGTTACATGAAGAAGTACGAACACGACTCCCTGTTATCTTGTTTGGTCTATCGTATCATGGATATCAAACCCGAAAACATTTATACTTTAACTGTGAGTTTTTAAAAAAATGTCCAATCTGACCTGACCAGATGAACAAATCAGACCAGATACCAAACATACTCTGGAGACCTGGAAGCTGTCAACGATCAGACCGTTATTGTAGATCACTTACTTTCTGTCCCACACAAAAGTACCCAATGTTATTGCCCTACATCATGAAATTAACCGCATGTACACCACATGCCAACAACCCTAAAAATGCAAAATATTTGTTAATGTGATGCAAAACAAGAAATAGTACAAAAAAAAGAAAAGAAATATTTTGTGTGTATAACGATTCACCTCCCCGAATCAGTACTTGAACCCAGGACCTTCTTGCTTTGAGGCGTATGTTCTAACCTCCAAGAAAACCCTGCCACCCTGATTTGACTTACAGACCTGACCTATTTTTCACATGACAGATGTACAACATCTGTCACAGAGATGTTAAATTTGTACGACAGAAAATGTTGTTGTTTGTGAAAGCGGATTAAGAACAGTATACTTATGATGTTGTGACCAAACTCTCGTAGATACTCTGGGTGATTTATAACTATACTGATAAAAAAAAGAAAGAATTTACCCAGGATGCAACATTTCCTGAGTGAGCCTACGAAGCTTATAAATCCATCCATCATCTTCCTTTTTATAAGTCTTTACATGGTTTGCTATTATTTGTTCTTGTTTTTGTTAATAATTTACTAAATACCACTAACCCCCTTCCCTTCATCCTAACCACACACACACACACACACACACACACACACACACACACACACACACACACACACACACACTGTGTGTGGTTTGATCAACAGCAAGTAACTGATATAACTGAACCTCCATTCTCCATATCGCAGATGCTTTATAAATACAATAATTTCTACTAAACACATTCGTCAAAACAGCAGTGGAAGAGGAACACCATGATCCAAAATATCAGGAAAATTTCACATCCTCTGGTCTGTAATGTTTTGTGTCCTGTGAATATTGATAAGATGAAATAGGAGTGAAAATCTCATCAGAGGTCAGCGTTGTGCAGAACCACAAGGACTTAACAGAGAAAAGCAAAGAGGCTTAGAATCAAAGAACAACGTGGAATAAAAACATACATAATTAATATGCAAAAATATAATTTTAATAAAAAAGTGTATTTCACATAGTAATAATAATAATGAAATGAATAATAATAATCATAATTATAACAACAACAATAATTATAATAATATTAATAATGATAATAATAATAAAAAATAATAAAGATAATGACAATAATAATAATGACGATGATAATAATAATTATGATGATAATATTAATAACATTAATAATAGTAATGATATTAATAATGATGATTAATAATGATGATGATTATGATAGTAATAATAATAATAGCAACAACAACAACAATAATAACAATAATAATAATAATAACAGCAAGACTGCTCAGTTTAGTATGTTTAGTAAAAAAAATTCAAACTCTTGAAAATAATAAAATTTGAAAGTTTGAGACTTGCTGGCAACTGCCATATTCTATACAATTTGTCATCATTCATATTTTATTTGCATTTTTGTTTGTGCTAATAACACACGAACAAAAATCGAATGATTTGAGAACAAAAAGCGAACAAAATGTAACTGATTTATGACAGGAGGGTCTCACTTTTTTTCACCAAAAACCTGCAAACCAATCACAAATTATCCACAAAACAGTTGCAAAATTGTTGTGACCTTCTTGCGACCTTTGCACGATATACGTATTTAAGACGCAAAATATTTGCTTGCAAGTGGAGTCACAAAACATCTTGACGCGAATTTCAAAATTCACAAAAAATAAAAATAAAAATCACAAAAAAATCTATCAGTTGCCTTTTTATTGTACCTCTAGCGTGATCACAGCCTTAGTAAACATCCTTTATGAAATATTTCGGAGTCACATCACACATACCATGTTTCCCCGATAATAAGACACTGTCTTATTTTTTTTTTCGGTTCAAAAAACACCATAGGGCTTATTTT
>JAOUQZ010000034.1:850983-859512 GCA_028564935.1 Neosilurus hyrtlii
CATGGTGATATCCCGCGTGCAGGGTTTCTGATGTAGTTTTGTAAACGTTCGCTCAGTTTCACTTCATTAATCTGGTGAACGGGCTCATGCCACACGTTCTTACTGAGGCAGGATGATCACAAGACTGAAAGAAGTTTGGAGCCACTTCCCAGTTCAGGCTTTTATATCCTGGTGGATATGTCGAATAAAGGATGTAGGACATTCTACACTGCCGTGTTGGGTGTAATGTAACCGAAATGTCTTCAGTCACGATCAGTATAAACACACATGATGATGATGATGATGATGATGATGATGATCAGTCATACTGTGGTCATTTATTGTACCTCCACACGTAATTTACACAATATGCAAAACTTCGTGCAAACTTCTTCGTGAATTATTATTATTATTATTTTAAATTTATCTTGATAACATTGTCATAAAACTTTAGCATTTGTAAACAACATTGCTGAAACATCCAGTCCTAGCAGTGGGGTGTGAACCCTAACCCTCGACTTGTGACCTTTGTAATCCCAAGTAGACATACTTATAATGAATCTGCTTGGCCCCCTCAGATCGCTGCCTGCAGCAATATTCATTTTTAATATTTATTTCCATGCTATAGATTTTAGGACTGGCATTTTAAAGTACTTAATAATAATAAAGTTAAAATTAAGATATTTATTGACAATAAAATGCCCTGCGATGGCCTGGTGAGCTGTACAGGGTGTACTCTGCCCTTGCCTAGAGTCGGCTGAGAGGGGCGCCAGCCTCCCTGTGACCCTAATTAGGATTAAGTGGCTCAGAAAATGAAGGAATGAAGGAATAAATGACATTAAAATACTTAATAATAATAAAATTTATAAAATATTAATTGCAATCAAAATACCTAATAATAAAATTGATATTAAAATATTTAATGATAACATTGACATTAAAATATTAGTTCCTATTTGTATTGTTTTGTGTACCGTAGTCACATGATATACGTGAGTGGATGAATAAGGGGTCAGCGATACAAACTAACAGTTATATTGCGATATTTTCTGATATTTTCAAGATAACGATATTTATCAGGATTTATTATTATGCCGTTATAAATATTGTTTAGAGATCTAATACCGTGACATGGAGACTTGTTTGTGCACAGATGGCAGGAAGCCAGGGGGCGCTCATGACTCTTCTGGACACCTGTGGCTTGTTTGGGCTCATCAAATCTGTGATAAACGTACACTGCTTGCAGTACAGAGCACTTGTTCATGAGCTTCGTATTGAGCGGTCATACTGCGATACGGTAGTTTATTAATTATACCGCCATAGAGTAAGAGCGCAAACCTCCACCAAGCCCAGGAGTAATCCATATGAACCAAAATGAAAAAAAAAAGTCCCTTTTCACAATATTAAAGAATCCTTTAAAAAATGCCTGTATGCAGAATTTGACCCGGATCATCTCCAAAATCGAACGGAGTCTTTCCTGTCCATAGCCCCGCCTCTGGTGGAAATTTCAATCGAATGTAATAAATCTGTAGTACAGTATTTATACTGATGAGGAAAGTTCTTGAGATGTTTGATTTCGATCATCATAACCTCATCAGTTCATGTATTTATTTTTTTTTATCAGTTTGACTTTTTGATTTCTTATCTCAGTAAGGGGCGTCTGATTGCCGATGGTTTCTCTTGATTGACAGATGAAACATGATTCTCAAGTTCACTGCCGTTTGTAGCTGTTTAATTAGTCATAGCTGTAGTTTAATTAGTTATCTCCGTAGCGCTCTTTGATTCGATTTTCCTGCCAGGTCACATGACTCGTGAGCGCTTCTACGCCATGCATTATGAACTTTATATAACTAGAATTAGTGTATGTTCTTTTCTGGGAATTTATGGCATGTCATAAAGGTTAATATCCTCCAGAGGGTTTCTTAGAAATGCGGATTTTTGTCGTGTTGCTTAATTGGATTTTTTTTGTCACTTTATTGAAAAGTCAGTAATTGTTTTTTTTTTTCCTCCCTCCAGATTCAAACTCCCACGCTTTAATAAAATCAAGGACACGGATATCGAGCGGGTTACAGTGCAGCTCCGTCTCTGTAAATTGGTAGAGATGAGCTCTTTTATCACTGAGAGATGGGATTAGTGCTCTTCTACTCTTTCGGTGTATGAAGGAGCCGATATGAGTCTTTAGAGCTGGAATAGTTTTCTGTTGGTTTTCAGTCACGTCCAGTTTTGATGGAAATCGATCTGATTTGTTTACACACATGAGGAAAAAAAAGCATCAGATCTACATGAGCTTCATTGTTTACATTTGTTTCGAAGTCATTTATAAATTATTAACATTCCCTCTCGGCTTTTATCAGAGCTTTCTTTGACGTTTTGTAGATGCAGTGTTGACTTAAGTTCATATTTCTCCCATCATTCTTCACTAATGTGCTCTTATTGATTAAACGCAGTGGAAATAATAGCACAACACACACAGTCGATACCTGGCGTCTCGTCTCAGACATCATCGGTGCGTCCAGTTAAATAATGTCTTCTTCAGTACTTTGCAGAGTTGACTTTTCTATCATTTATACACAGCGTGAATAGAAATAAAGAACGACCCTGAGGATTGGTGTACTGTCTCCTTCTGTACAGGTGAAGGATCGTGGGCCTGAAGCGACGCGGCGTTTCTTTAACTGGTTTTACTGGTGCATTAATCTGGGCGCTATTGTCTCTCTGGGGTGTGTCGCGTACATCCAGCAGAATGTGAGCTTCTCTGTGGGATTCACCATCCCCACCATCTGTCTCGGAATCTCTCTGGTCATCTTCCTCCTGGGACGCACCGTCTTCATCACCAAGCCACCAGACGGCAGCGCGTTCACGCACTTGGTGAAGATCCTGGGATCCGCTTGCTGTGGAGGACCTGCACAACCTCAGCACTTCAGGTCAGAAGTCGCACAAAGGAATGATGGGTGGATGGATGGAATGATATAGATGGATGGTTGGGTGGGAGTTTTAAAGATGGTTTGTACAAATGATGTAGATGAATGGAACCAGGAATAGATGTATGTATGGATAGATGGATGAATAGATGAATGGATGTATATGGATAGATGGATGAATGGATGGATAAATAAACAGATGTATAGAAGAATAGATGGATGGATCGATGGATGAATGGATACATGAATAAATGGATAGATGGATGATTGAGTGGACAAAGAGGGATGGATGGATGGATACATGAAAAGATGGATGGAGGGATGGGTGGATAAATGAATAGATATGTGGATGGACAAATGGATGAATAGATAGATAAATGGATAGATGTGTATATATGTATATTTATTGATAGATGGATCAATGGATGAATAGATAGATGGATGGATTGATGAAAGGAGTGGATAGATAGACAGATGATTGAATATAAGGATAAATGGATGGATAAATAGATGGATGGATGAGTAGATGTATAGACGGATGGATGGATGGATAGACGAATGGATAAATGAATAAGTAGTAGATGGAAGAATGAATGCGTGAATGGGATGGGTGAATGGCTAGGTGGATGAATGGATAGATGGATAAATGGATGGATGAAAGGCTAGGTGGATGAATGGATGGACGGTCCTCAGTCGACAGCGATGTGTTTTAAAGGTTATAGAATGCAGTATAGTGCGTAACCTCACTGTCACTTCCTGATAAAGATTTAAAATGAAAGCACGGCGTGGGTTTCCCTCTCAGGCCTAAACCGAGTCTGCTGGACGGAGCGAAGGTGACCTACGGCGGGAGATTCTCTGAAGAGAAAGTAGAGGAAGTAAAATCGCTGCTGAAGATCCTGCCTGTATTTCTGGCTCTCATCCCCTACTGGACCGTCTACTTCCAGGTGAGTCCCACACTTCCTGTACTCTTCTCAGATCATTCAGAAAGAGATCAGTAGATTCTCAGAAGGTAATGAGCTTAAATCCCAACAGTCAGGAAGAACAAAGTTGGGTTTTTAAAGAATGAATGAAAATATTACAAAATCATGATTGAAAACTTTTCATATAAAAATACTATAAAATTTATTGCAACGTTATTTTTGAAAATCACTGTAGATTTTCAGGATGCAAATCAGGATTTGTAATGTCAACAGCTTTAGGAGGCGGGGCTTATTTATTATACCTGCTTTATCTTTTACAAAAATATTTATTATTACTAGCATTATCATTATTATACAGTTCATTCGAATAGTCTGTTCTGATTGGTCAGTCATGATGTTTAGTGTTCCATTACTGTGGGATATCCCACGATTCTCCTACCACTCGAGACGTCCCACCCGCAGAGCTTTACACACTGCTTCTAGTTTATAAAGGAGTGTTGCTCTGGGGCGGCATTAGTGAAAGCAATGAAATACAGTTTTTAAAGTAATATTTTATAAGTATGTGTGTAATGAACAGGATCATGTGACGAGAACTGGTCATTAAAAATAAACTGGACATTAATAAATAGGTAAAAAAAGAAAGGTATATAATCCCCTTAAGGGTGATGCAGGATCTCCTGCGCTCCCAGGGACTGAAAGAACTAATTCCTGCCAAATAAAAAACAAAAACAAAACACAAGAGCACCCAGAGAGTGCAGACCTCTGCCAAGCTGTACAGTCCCTCATATGAACCAAAATGTCAAAATCTTACAATTTTAAAGAATCCTTTAAAAAAATTTCTAGATGCCGAATTTGATCCAGATCATCTCTGATATCTAACGCAATCTTCCTTGTCCTAAGCTCCGCCTCTGGTTATACCTTCATTAAAATCCACACGTAACTGTATGCATAGTCCTGCTAACAAACAATCTGAGGGTGAAACAATACAGTGAGTGAATGAACTTGAACATAGACCCGACTACGTAGTTTATAAATATCTGTATGTGCTCACCAATTCTGACTTGAATTTTCCCAAAAAAATTTCCTCAATGAATAAAAAGCTTAAAAAAAACCCCATGAAGAAATTCTTAAAATATCATTTTGAAAATTAGGGGGATTTTTTTTTAAGGCCAGATGAAAGTGAAGTTCCTCTTTCACTCTCGTTGTGGCTCTCACATGGTGTCCACTTCTTTTTCACAGGAAACATGTCTGAGGTCTGTTTTAAAGCAGCTTTGGGGTTTTTTTTTACTCGTTGGAGTCAGAACTGTTAGTGTTTTCACTTTCTCCTGTAGAATTTTACCTCGTCTGGCACGGGAACACCCTAGGATCCCTCGGGAGGAACTGGAGAGTGTCACTGGGGAGAGGGAGGCCTGGGTTTCTCTCTAAGACCTGTTGCCTCCGCGACCCGACCCTGGATAAGTGGAAGAAGATAGATGGAGGGATGGAGGGATGCTTTTCACTTGATAAATCTAAATTATAGTCATCTAGACCATGAAAACGATGACCATGAAAAGGCTTAAATTGCGCCCCACCCACTTTACATCACAAACGTTAAACATTCCGGTCATGTTTATCATTCCGAAGCGGCGTGTTGAGATGCATTTCAATTTCCCAGAAATCTCTGTGCTTCCTCCATCAGCCAGCTCTGCTGTCTCATTTTCTTTGGCAGAATGAACTCAGTGTGATATCGAGATGCTAAAGTGGGTTTGGAGAGGATATGAGATTCACTTCCTACCAATTATGTGTAAAGGTCACTTATGAGATGTCGTATTTCCTGACACATCCTGCTGAATTTTTCTCTTTGTAGCTTTTAGCTTCTCATTAATTCACATTTCTCTCATTTAGAGAGACTTCAAGGACACTTAAGACTCCTTATATAAAACTCTATAAGGATTATGTTCTTCTTGTCTGGTGCTTTCGTTTCTTATGGTGATTGGACAGAGTGTTTAGATGAGAGGAAACTGATTACTCCTAAAGCTTCTAAAAATTTTAATGGCGTGGATAGAGGATAGAGAGAAAGAGAGAGAGATAGAGATGTATAAATGAATTTCTTGATAGATAAAGAGAAGCCTGTACCACAGTTGGACTGACAGGTTGATAGGTTTGATGGACAGGTATGTAAAAGTTTGAATAAGGTAAATAGGAAATGACGGATAGAGAAGTGTTTGATTCAACACCGATGGATAATGGAGATAGATAATGAAGGATAGATTGACAGATAGAAGGACAAAGTGGACAAATGAACAATGATGGATGGATGGAAAAATAAAAGGTAAGAGAACATGGGGTATGATAGATGGATGGCCTGGTGGAGATATATAGAAGAGCAGAGGGACCCTGACAAATTGATAAACAAATGGATGGGCTGATGAATTGATGTGATGGACAGATAGATGGACAGATAGAAGGGCAAAGCTGATGGATGAAATAAAGGGAGATGAAATGATGCACGGAGTGATGTGTATATAGTGATGGATGGATAGGTAGAAGTTTAAAAGGAAAGATGGAGGGATTGAAGGAGAGGAGTGATAGATGGGTGGAGTGATGGAGGACAAAGTGGTGAGTTGAAGGAGTGATGGGTAGATAAAGTAATGGGTAGGGAGGTGAACGGCTGGGTGGATGGAGGGACTAAAGGTGAGCAGGATGGATAAAGTAATGAAGGGATATGTGGATTCAGTGATGAGAGAATAGATTAATGGTTGGATGGAGTGGTGAGTAGATAAGTGGATGGAGGTGTGTGTGTTTGAGAGAGAGATGGATAAATGGAGTGAGGTATTGATGGAAGGATGAATGTAGTGATAGATGAGTAGAGTGATGGGTAAATAGGTAGGTGGATGGATGAAGGAACGGATAGATGGATTAAAGGAGAGCTGGTCAGATGAAGTGGGTGGATGGAGAGATGTGTGTGGGTGTGTGATAGATGAATGGATCTAAGGATGGATGGGTGGAGAGGAGAGATGGATGGATGGATTAAAGGAGAGCTCAATAAATGAAGGGATGGATGGGTGGATGGAGTGATAAACGTGTGTGTGATGGTGTGTTACTGTTCCAGATGTGGATGACGTATTATAAACATGCACATGCTTTGGTGTGCTACTTATCCAGATGTGGATGACGTAATATAAATGTGCTTTTGTTCTGTAGTTACTGTTCCAGATGTGGTGTATTATACATGTGTGTTTGTTATGGTGTGTAATTGTTCCAGATGTGCATGACGTTTGTGCGTGTTATGGTGGTTATTGTTGCAGACGTGGATAACGTTCTATAAACGTGTGTATTATGGTGTGTAACTGCTCCAGATGTGGATGATGTATTATAAACAAGCGTGTGTTATGGTGTACCACTTATCCAGATGTGGGTGATGGTAATAAGTATGTGTGTTATTGTTCCAGTTGTGGATGACGTTTTATAAACGTGTGTGTGTGTTATGGTGTGTTACTGATCCAGATGCAGACAATGTATTATAAACACGTGTATGTGTATATGCTATGTTCCAGATGTGGATGATGTATTAAATGCTCATGTGTGTGTGTGAAGGGGTGTTACAGTTCCAGATGTGGATGACGTGTTATAAACTCTGTGTGTGTGTGTGTTTTACTATTCCAGATGCAGACGACTTATTACCTCCAGGGTCTCCACCTGCACATCCCCGGTACTGAGGCTCAGAACACCACAGATCTCCAGCAGGTAAGAACCGTACCGTCTCATAAGGAGCTGATCAGACTCCGGCACGAGGAGAACCGTGCATGAACCATCGGCTCCTCTGAGATCTTCATTCTAAGTTCGCTCACACCGCGTTCACCTCAGGAGCTCGTTATCTCACATCTCACCACCTTCACGCGGAACATCTTAAAATCCCCGCAGTGCTGCTTCCAGTGTTGAAGAACTCTTTATCCGTCACTGTACATTACAGCACGGGCAAATTCTTTTCTTCACATCTCCCGGCTTGTTAGGAAGCCGGGGTCAGACTGTGGGCTCAGCGGTGATGCACCCTGAGAGCAGAGATGGTTAAGGGCCTTACTCAAGGGCCCAACAGCAAGTGGCAGCTCAGTGGCGCTGAGGCTTGTACCCTTGACCTTGTGTTTATTAATCCAGAGCCTCCACTGCCCTGCTGTCATTTTACTGCACATGTAACACTTAACACCACACTTTCACCCACAGCTATAGATATCAGTCTGGCTCTAAAATGTACTGATGGAGTGTGTATGTAGTGGTTCTGGTACTGACTGAGTGTGTATGTAGTGGTTCTGGTACTGACTGAGTGTGTATGTAGTGGTTCTGGGACTAATGGAGTGTGTATGTAGTGGTTCTTTGGTTCTGGTACTGATGGACTGTGTATGTAGTGGTTCTGGTACGGATGTAGCGTGTGTGTATTGGTTCTGGTACAGATGGAGCGTGTGTATGTAGTGGTTCTGGTACAGATAGAGCGTGTGTATGTAGTGGTTTTGGTACAGATGGAGTGTGTGTGTGGTGGTTCTGGTACAGATGAAGTGTGTGTATGTAGTGGTTCTGGTACAGATGGAGTGTGTGTGTGTGTGTAGTGGTTCTGGTACAGATGGAGTGTGTGTGTGTGTGTAGTGGTTCTGGTACAGATGGAGTGTGTGTGTAGTGGTTCTAGTACAGATGGAGTGTGTGTGTAGTGGTTCTGGTACAGATGGAGTGTGTGTGTGTGT
>JAOUQZ010000034.1:864785-887760 GCA_028564935.1 Neosilurus hyrtlii
GAGATATATAGGGATAGAGAGATGGAAAGAGATGAGAGAGAGATGGAGAGATATATAGGGATAGAGAGATGGAAAGAGATGAGAGAGAGATGGAGAGATATATAGGGATAGAGAGATGGAAAGATGAGAGATCGGGGGAGAGAGATGGAGCAAGAGAAATAGAGATGGAAAGAAAGAGATGAGAGAGAGAAAGAGATGGAGATAGATGGAAAGAGAGATATGGGGATAGAGAGAGAGAGAGAGAGAGAGAGAGAGTTGGAGTTTAGAAGACTTTAAAGTATTTTTGTAATTTTCTTGTGTGTGTATGATGTAGACACTGTAATGAGAATAATTTGTGTGTGTTGTGTGTCTGTGTGTGTGTGTGTGTGTACGTGTGTGTGTGTGTGTGTGTGTGTGTGTGTGTGTTTTGCGTGTGTGTGTGTGTGTGTGTAGTTGCGTTTCGTGTTCCCGGCTGCGTGGTTGACGATGGTGGACGCCCTGTTGATCCTGATGCTGATTCCTCTGAAGGATAAAATTGTGGATCCGATGCTGAAGCGCAGAGGCCTGCTGCCGTCCTCACTGAAGAGGATCGCCGTCGGAATGTTCTTCGTCATGTGTTCAGCCGTCGCTGCTGGTGAGACAACACACACACACACACACACACACACACACACACACACACACACACACGTACATACCCTAACACTTCTTTAACAGGCACTGCAGAAATGTGAAGTGTCAACTCGAGAAGCTGTGTGTGCACGTACGTGTGTGTGTGTGTGTGTGTGTGTGTGTGTGTGTGTGTGTGTGTGTGTGTGTGTGTGTGTGTGTGTGAGAGTAAGAGAGGCTTATTCCATTTCATGGCACAGGGTATAAGAATAAACACACACATACACACACAAACAATGACACAGCACTTTTTAGATGCGCTACATAATACACTCGGGATGGGGAACTTGAGAGTGTTAGGAACATTCGTCAAAATTCCAGCTCAGTCTGATGATCTGAGATATGTCACAGTGGGCGTGGCCTGATCTTTTGAGTGACACCCTGAAGTGCATGGGGGCGTTGACGAGTGTGAAAAGGGAACAGAGATACAGATGCAGGTTATTCATAGATTCTGCATTGTTTGGTTGGCAAAAGAAAGTGTGTGTGTGTGTGTGTGTGTGTGTGTGTGTGAGAAAGAGAGAGAGGGAGGGTGATAAAGAACATATTCTAATGAGAACCTTGGGGACTTGCTTTCGTTTTTCTCAGGAGAGTCCCTTCCTCTACCAACTCCCCCCTACACACACACACACACACACACACACACAATATTTGTCCTTGCAGTGCCGATAGCACTTTTAATAAAGTGCATGTGTGTGTTTTAATGAGCACTAATAATAGAGGTGATTATGTAAATGGTGCATCATGGGAAAAGAGTCATATATATATATATGAGACTCTTTTTGTCCCCTTTTCTCTCTGTCTCTGTCTCTCTCTCTCTCTCTCTCTCTGTGAATTCTCTTTACATACATCTACAGATTTCAAGGTCACACTTGTGTTTAAAAAGTAAAATATTGTTTTTTTTTTACTGTGGTGTGTAAATGTGCTGCGTTACTGCAGTGTGTTAATGCGGTGCAGAAATCTAAATTAGTTTCAGGTCTTTTCATCTGAATGGAGTAAAGTATGTGGAAAATGTGGAAATATGTTCTCATTCAGAACAAGAGACAGAATATTGTTGAGAGAGAGAGAGAGAGAGAGAGAGAGAGAGAGAGAGAGAGAGAGAGAGAAAGATGCATGCAGGTGAGCCCAGAAAAACAGACACGAAGATAAAAAGAGTGAGATGGCAGACAGACAGGAATGTGGAGACAGAAAAACAGACATGTAGACATGGACAGACAGATAGGAAGAAAGACGAACAGAGTGAGATATGGAGACAGACACAGAGAGACAGATGGAGAGACAGCCAGCCATACTGATAGACATGAAGGCAGAAAGACAGAGTGAGACATGTAGACAGACAAACATGAAGACATTCAGACAGATAGGAAGGCAGACAGTAAGAAAGAAAGACGGACAGAGTGAGATATAGAGACAGACACAGACAGATAGACATGAAGGCAGACCAACAGGGTGAGACATGGAGACAGACAAAAATGAAGCCAGACAGACTGATATGAAGAAGGGCAACAAGAAAGAAAGACAGACAAAGTGAGATATGGAGACAGACACCGACAGACAGACAGCCATGAAGGCAGACAGCCAGAGTGAGACATGGAGACAGACAGATGGAGAGACAGACAGATGATCTAAAACACAGATGGTTGTCGGTGTAGTGAAGAGAAGGAAGAAGGGATTTATAAGGAAATGAATAGAGAATGTCTGTGTTTCAGGTTTGTATTGATCTCATTATTGGTGCAGCGTCTCCGTGTTCAGGGACGAACCTCTTGGCACCCCAGACACACACATGTATATTAACTTTATTTATAAGTGTAGTGTTTACTACAGGATGCGATTTCTTCACTTTTATTTATCACAATCTTTTATTGATCAAAAATATTCAGTTTAGAGGGAGAGAGAGAACAAAAGTGTCTCGGACTCCTCTAACTAGGGTTTCATCATAGTAAACCATCACCATAGCAACCAGAGCAAAACAAAGATGGGTTGTTTTCTTCCTCATCCTTATTCCTGACAAACCTCTTCTGCTGGAGATTCGGTCTGTGTCTCAGTGAGAGTTCGAGCCGCGGCCTGACCCCAGCGCAGGAGGCCGGATTTGTTGAAATTTCAGGCCATAAGAGAGCAGCTGAAATCCTCCCAGCTCTGAGGATGGGGTTTATACAGGTGAAAATGACCACCTGGTGTACAGCGTGACTCACACACACACACACACACACACACACACACACACACACACACACACCTGGACTTTCAGCCAGTTATTCGCGAAACGCTGCTCTGAGTTCTGTATCCGTAGCGCATTCATAAGCGTCGTGTAATCATCAACGCTCTGTGATTCTCAAAAGATAATATCATCACCGTGGAAAAATCGTCAAACCTTATTTACACTTATATATAAGCCAGTGGTGTTACTATAGAAACGAGGGCATTAATAGTGTACAAACCTGCACGAGTGTCAAAGATGATGTTATAGATGATGAGCTTATAAAAAATTGTAGATATTTCCCATGTTGCACTTGGTGTAGAAGATTTAAGATGTTTTTACACATGCGGCACTCAGTCGGAAGATTTTTTCCTGGTGGATGCATCATTGAAATCTTTCATGTGGTTCAAGTGAGGGGCGGAGACTAGGTAGAGCGTGCAGTAGTGATCGGTGGGCCGCGAGACTTCGGGGCATTTTACTAGAAAAATTTATTAGATTGAAGAGTTCGTCCAATTCGTTTTGTGCCCGGTGTGACTAGTCCACCTCTTTTCCTCTCTTTCTCTCTCTCTCTCTCTCTCTCTCTCACACACACACACACACACACTATCACACACACATGCAGGGTTTACTGCTTATTACCCCTCTTTTAATCTGTTGTAGCTTGGTAGCTTAAGGAAACAAGGATGATGGGACGCTTAGCGCTTACACAACCTTATTCCAACACACATATACACACATACACACACACACACACACACACACACACACACACACACACAGTTTGTTTGTGCCTGAGGCGGGATCCGCTGCTCCTAAATTGTTGTTTTTCTGTTCTTAGGAACAAAGCCGGCTCTGTTTAATCTAAGTTCAACGTGTCAGTAAATTTTCACTGTCTCTAACGTGTGTGTGTGTGTGTGTGTGTGTGTGTGAGAGAGAGAGAGAGAGAGAGAGAGAAAGCGTGAGAGTACTAATTTTTGTTATACTTTGTTAAAAGAGTTTTTATATAGTAAATAAAGTTTTCTGATTGTCCTCTGTAAGAAAGACTCACCTAGGAACCCAGTGAGGTCTGGTGATGTCACCTTTCCCCCTTATATAGTCGGTGTATTACATTACAGTGGAGGACATCAGTATTCAACACGTCAGCTGGTTTCTGTGAAGCCAAACTCTTTGCATGAGGAAGCGAAATAACACAAGAAAGAAATACTGAGCAGGTTACCTGTGATGTGTGGAATTGTTGGTGAAGAAGTTTTTGTTTGCATTGAGAGCGTGAAGATGGATTCTGGGTGAAGAAATGAGTCTCTCATGGGGTTCAGGGGGAATTTCAGCACCTTCTTCTACACCAACACTCAGACTCATCCCCATCCTTCTTATCTTCATCCTCATCATTCTTATCTTAGACATCCTCATCCTCATTGTCGTTCTCGTTACTCAAACATAATGGTTAGAGAAGCGGCTTTGGGACCGAAAGGTCGCCGGTTCAATTCCCGATTGTGGCGGTGGGGGAGTGAGCTGCACTTTCCCTTCCTCCACCTTGAAGTGACCTTCAACAAGGCACCTAACCCCCACCTGCTCTCCGGGCGTTGCAGTGTGTTGCAGCCTGCTGCTCTGAGTGTGTGTGCTCACTGTTTACGTGTGTATGTGCTCACTTTGGATGGGCTGAACACAGATGCAATAATTTCCCTTGCGGAAAGAAATAATAATAATAATCCTCATTATCCCCATCCTCATATTTTTATCCTCATCCTTCTCATTGTGATCTTAGACACCCTAATCATCATTATCATTCTCATTAACCCCATCCTCATCATTCTTATCCTCATCCTCCTTATCTTAGACATCCTCATCCCCATTATCATCCTCATTATTCCCATCCTCATATTTTTATACTCACCCTTCTCATACTCAACCTCATCATACTTATCTTTATTATTCTTATCCTCATCATCATCATTCTTATTATCCCCATCCTTATCATTCGTATGTTCATTCTCATCATTCATATCTTAGACATCCTCATCCCCATTATCATCCTCATTATCCTCATCTTCATTGTTCCCATCCTTATAATATTTATCCTCATCCTCAACCTTCTCATTCTGATCCTCATCATTCATATCTTAGGCATCCTCATTATCCCCATCTTCATAATTCTTATCCTCATCCTCATGATTCTTATTATAGACATCCTTATTATCCTCATAATTCTTATCCTCATGATTCTTATTATAGACATTCTTATTATCCTCATAATTCTTATCCTCATAATTCTTATTATTGACATCCTCATAATTCTTATTATAGACATCCTTATTATCCTCATATTTGTTATCCTCATCATTCTTATTGTAGACATCCTCATTATCCTCATCCTCATGATTCTTATCATAGACATCCTTATTATCCTCATAATTCTTATCCTCATTATTCTTATTGTAGACATCCTCATAATTCTTATTATAGACATCCTTATTATCCTCATATTTGTTATCCTCATCATTCTTATTGTAGACATCCTCATTATCCTCATCCTCATTATTCTTATTATAGACATCCTTATTATCCTCATATTTCTTATCCTCACCATTCTTATTAGACATCCTCATTATCCTTATCCTCATAATTCTTATCCTTATCCTCATCATTCTTATTATAGACATCCTCAGTATCCTCATAATTCTTATCCTTATCCTCATCATTCTTATTATAGCCATCCTCATTATCCTCATAATTCTTATCCTTATCCTCATCATTCTTATTATAGCCATCCTCACTATCCCCATCCTCATAATTCTTATCCTTATCCTCATCATTCTTATTATAGACATCCTCATTATCCTCATAATTCTTATCCTTATCCTCATCATTCTTATTATAGACATCCTCACCCTCATAATTCTTATCCTCATCATTATTATTATAGACATCCTCATAATTCTTATCCTTCTCATCCTTATCCTTCTTACCCTCATCCTCATCATTCATATCTTACAAAACCTCATGCTATTTGTCCCCATCTTCATTATTCCTATCCTCATAATTCTGATTCTCACCCTTCTTATCATCATCCCCATCATTCTTATCTTAGACAACCTCAGCCTCATTATCATCCTCATTATTCTCATCCTCATAATTTGTCATCATTTTTATCTTCATCTTCTTCATTCTTATCCTTGTTATCACCCTCATTATCATGCTTTTTATCGTCATCATTATCATCTTCATTGTCATTCTCTTAATCCTCATCTTTCTCATTATCATCCTCATCCTCATATTTCTATCCTCATCATCCATATCCTCATCACCTTCCTATTTTCATCATCCTTTTCATAATTTTTCTTTCATCATCCTTCTTGTCATCATCATCATCCTCATTGTCCTTATCCTCCTCCTCCTCATCATCATGATCATCCTTTTTATTCTCCTCATCATCCTTCTTATTCTCCTCCC
Source organism: Neosilurus hyrtlii (assembly GCA_028564935.1). Lineage (NCBI taxonomy): Eukaryota > Metazoa > Chordata > Actinopteri > Siluriformes > Plotosidae > Neosilurus > Neosilurus hyrtlii. The sequence continues at coordinate 871,075 of JAOUQZ010000034.1, forward strand.
CATCATCCTCATCATGATCATCCTTTTTATTCTCCTCATCATCCTTCTTATCCTCCTCCTCTTCCTCCTCATCATCATCATAATCATCCTTCTTATCCTCCTCCTCCTTATCATCACAATCATCCTTTTTATTCTCTTCCTCCTCATCATCATAATCATCCTTTTTATTCTCCAATTCATCCTTCTTATCCTCCTCCTCCTCATCATCATGATCATCCTTTTTATTCTCCTTCTCCTCCTCCTCCTCATCATCATCATGATCATCATTTTTATTCTTCTCATCATCCTTTTTTATCATTGTCATGCTCATTAATATCATCATCCTTCTCCTCATCCTTTCTTTACATATTCAGGCTTGTTAGGAAGGACACTTAGTCCACCATGATACAACCCCTTAGAGCAGAATGGATTGAGGGCCTCACTGAAGGGCCCCTTGGAGGCTGCTTGGTGTTGCTGGTGCTTCAACCCTCATCCTTTTTCCGAACATTATCTGTGCTTTAATGTCTAAGTAATAAATAAAGGCTTTTTTTCTTGATCTTCTTCTTTTTCTTCTTGATTTTGTGCTCGGACCATGAAACAAATAACTTTAGTGCTGCAACCAAACTTATTAGATAAGTGTATATAAGTGTATTTAGTGCCTGAACCTCTGGACAAATAAATTTAGTGCCTGGGCCTAGAGATAAGTACATTAGTGCCTGGATCCGTATATAAATAAATCTGGGGATTATACCCTTAAATAAATTATTGTTTGGCCTATAAATAATTAACTGCAGTGTTTTGGCTTCTAGAAAAGTACATTTTGTTCATGGAATCCAAAATAAATAAAATGGGCCCTTCCAGCCTTAAAAAAAAGTAAGAAAGAAAGAAGGAAAGAAGGCAAAAAGAAAGAATGACAAGAGAAATAAGATAAAGAAGTACTCAGCCCATTAGATGACTGTGTGTGGTGCCTGATTATAAAATCCGCTGTTTGGACCCCTAAATACATTGAGTTGTCGCGGTTTGTGTTAAGAAGCTCTAATGGATTTAAGCCGAGCGGCGACAGCGGTAGCCATCATGATACATTCGCAAGAGAGACGCCTGGGGCAACCTGTTCCTTTAACACAAACACAGACAGTGTGTAAGAAAGAGATAAGAAGTTTTGACGCGCATGATGCTTTACTATTGACCTGACACTTAATCTATTAGACTATATTATACACACACACACACACACACACACACACACACACACACACACACTGCAAGTCCTGATGCATCAAATTCTGAGACTTGTTTCCAACTGACCCTATATACTCCACGCTGTATTATCCTAGAAACACACACACACACACACACACACACACACACACACACACAGTTTAATTGAAATAGCTCGGGTTGCTTCGCTGTTCGACGCCTGGTTTATTTTTACTCCTGTAGTAGCAGGAAGAGGATGAACCGTGTGTAAATGATAAGCACTGTTGACTCCATTTTCATCCTGAGCTTCGATTATGACGGATCTGCTGTAGTGGAAATAAAATAAAATAAAAACTTGCATTAGTAACATTTCTAAAGTGAAATCCAACTCAAAACGTTAACATGGCGACTATAGTGGTGCTTCATTCGCCGAGCCCGTAACACGTGTGTGTCTGTGTGTGTGTTTTAGGTATTTTGGAGACAAAGAGGTTGGAGATTGTTCACAGTCACGAGCCAATCAATCAGGACCTCGGCGGAGTGACGTATTACGCAGCCGACCTGCCGATATGGTGGCAGATTCCTCAGTACGTCCTCATCGGCATCAGTGAAATCTTCGCCAGCATTGCAGGTACGTGCACACACACAAGGAAAGTAAGGGTGCCATTACTTTTACTCCTGGGTGTGATTTAACCACCGTAAAGGTCGCAGGTTAACCGGGGATACGGTCGTTGGTTCTTTATCTCAGTGACACATTTTATAAAATCCTCATAAAGTGTGATATCGGTCTTTGTCCTTGCCGAGTAGTGACCCGCTGTGCCACTGCGCCATCTCCAGGATAAAAATAACGATATTAAAATCACTCTGAAAGGACGTCGAGTGCTAGTTCAGGCGTCAAAAAGCCAATCGCCGCGTGAGGCGACTCCAGGACGAGGCGATCGCGAAATGACGTCAAATCAGGCAGAGGAGGGCGTGGTTGGGTGTGGTTAAAAGTGAGCGTACACCAAGGTGTGGGATAGGAGGGTGGTGGAGAGTACGGTCCTCATGAAAAGAGGTTATCCCAGTTTGAGGTGGGAGTGGGAGTGGACCCAGGTGTGGGTTATAAAGCAGGTGCAGCTGATTGCTTCTGGTAGAACAGCGTGCAGAATAACCCTCAGAACCCCTCGCCTCGTTTCTCCATCAGCTCTCCGGCACTAAAATCACCGCCGGGCTCCTTTTTTATCAGCTTTATTTTAACTCTGGAGTTTTCTTCCTCCGGGTTCATTCATTCAGCGTAATGACTCCTCTGATAAACGAGTGGTTTTTGTAAAGTGCCCTCCACCCTTTTGCTGTGTCCCGGGTCGAGTGCGAGCTTTTATTCACACGGCTTTGTGAGAAATCTGCGGCTCTATCAATCAGAAACGATCGATCTGGAGCAGCGCTGCATTATTACACTCGCACTCAGAGGACGGCCATTTCGACCCGATTTCCTTCACACTCGCCGTTATAACAATTACTGTGTGTGTGTGTGTGTGTGTGTGTCGTCTTAAAGCACAGCCCCAGTGTCCTTGGCTGGTTTACAGTTCCGTTCCTAGCAGATTGGTAAGATGGGCGTAGCAGTAAACATCCTTTATAGTTGACTGTGCTAAGTAGGCGGAGTTTAACACATAAAAATGTTAATGCTAATTTATCACGCTAATTAAAGCGGAGCATCAACCACTGTTTAAGGCTAACACTGTCAAGTGGGTTACAATTCAAGCTTCTACAGGTATTGTGTCAAAGGGTGAAGTTTGACATCTTTAAAACCGATTGTGGGTGGAGCCTAAAGCCTCTTCAGCATGATTAGTGTCAACTAGGTGGGGCTTCAAACTTCCGCATGTTTTTTTTTTGTTTTGTTTTAACGTAAGGCATAGTTTAAAGCACTCAGTTATTTATGGTAAATGGGCGGTGCTTAAAGACTCACTCATGGTCAGTTGTACAAAGTGGACGGGGCCTAAATCCTTCTTTAAAATTACTTGTATTGAATGGGCGGAGCTTATAGCCTTCTCCAATCTTAAATGCACCTGGTCACCTCAGTAGCAGACTTATGAAAAGGAAAAAATAAACAAGAAGACTTTTTTTTTCTGTTATTAGTCAACAAACAGTGCGACCGCGATAGCAATCAGCTAGACGTGTTTGTGTTGAGGATGATCTCAGACTTTCAAAGCCAACATTTCATTATTCCGAACCCTCCTGTGAAATGCAAATAGGAGGCAAATAACGACGAGGAACCTTAAAATAAAACCTCAGTGCTCCGAACCGAGCTCGGGGGGGTGGGGAGGGGGGGCGCGGCGGGAGTCATGTGTGAGGAAATGTGACGGATCCCAGCTTTCTCCTCTGGCCTTGTTCTGTTTGAATAAATCCCTTTTAATAGAGTTCACTGTCCGATCTATTATGTGACAGCCGGCTTTCTGTTTCTGGACCATACACACACACACACACACACACACACACACACACACATATGGACAGACTCCCTGTGGATATCATGCACCACGGGCCCAGCAGGGGACATGACGAGTATAAATCCTCATCCAAGCGTTCACCCTTTGGGGAATTTCTTTTTTAAATATATTTCTAATAAGCGAGTCATGTGACTAATTTCTTTTTTTATTTTGAAAGAAGAAAGAAAACCCAGTAGATGAGGGAAATACAAACATACCCCGGTAAAATGAAGTGGAGAACACGTTTAATGACTCCATAACTCCGTATGAAACTTTTACACCACAGCGCTGTTAAATTCTGCGTTCTGATTGGTCGGAAGTTGTTGATTAGCTTTCTCTAAAAGCGGCCCTGACCGTAGTGCAGTTACACGGCTGTCACAGCGTTATATTAATTCACTGTATATTAATCGTTATACTGCAACACGGCATCTTACTTTACAGTCTCCAGCGTCCGCCTCACAGCAAGAAGGTCCTGGGTTCGATTCCCGGGATCAGGTGTTTCTGTGTGGAGTTCACGTGTTCTCTCCATGCTTGTGTGGGTTTCCTCCGGGTACTCCGGTTTCCTCCCACAGTCCTAAAGCATGCACAGTAGGTTGATAACCATGAAGAACGATACAGTTCCTGAATTAATGATTTAAAATATAAATTCTAATACAGAAATTCATTCTGATAAGGTTTTGAGGCAGAAATAAATTTTCACGTAGCCGATTCTGTCATCATTTTTCCCCCTCACCGCTTCCTGACTTTGGTTTCCGCGGCTACGCCATTAACAGTCATTTATTTCTGGTCGTGGTGTTCATCCGTACAGCCGTCGATGCCTAAAGTACCTAATATTTCAATATAAAACAGCTGGTCCGTCAGGCAGGCCAGATCCATCAACCGTGACGAATGTGGTGCTTTTATTGTTTGGAACGTCACGCGCTCGCTGATGAAGTGAGACGAGGAAATGATGGAGGCATTCGCTCCCAGCAGTTTATATTCATGACACGATGGCGGAGCATCATAACACGTTTAATTTTTCATGGAGGATCCCAGCACATTAGTGTCGGTCTGTTTACTTCCTGTTTCAATCAGTCCTGCTGCAGTTCTGGCTAGCCACGCCCCCTCGTCCTCACCCGTTATCTTTTACTGGGGATCGTTTAGCTCGGGAATCAGAGCTGGGAATAAGGTTACACTTGAGCTGACTGTGTTTTAGGACAGTACTGTTCGGTATAATACTACAGCTCTCACTCTGGTGATGCACAGAGCAGCCATCTTGGATTTTAAGGTTGGGGCTGGTGATGTTCCGCTGATGATTCGAATCCGGAGTCGGAGATCAGGAGGCATTTCAGGTGAAACTTCTGACTGGAGACCCGGAAATGTTGATTTCTCAGTACAAGCGATCAAAGTATCATAACTAACTCTTCATCCCACATACAGGGCTGGTATTCTATAACCACAAAGGGGGGCGTGGCCTTTCTCTCTCTTTCTGTCTCTTTTGTCTCTGTGTGTGTGTGTGTGTGTGTGTCTGTCTTTTTGTTTCTGTCCTTCTCTCTGTCTCTTGGTCTTGTTTTGTGTGTGTCTCTCTTGCAGTCTCTTTTTCTCTCGGGCTTTGTCTCTGTTTCTCCCTCTCTCTCTTTCTCTCTCTTTCTCTGTGCGTTTTGGTCTCTTTGTGTGTCTGTCTCTTGCACTCACTCTCTTGTAGTCTCTCTTTCTGTTTTTTTTGTCTTTTTGTGTGTCTTGTGCTCTCACTTCTAGTCATTCTTAGTCTCCTCTCTTGCTCTTTCTGTTTTTCTGTATTTCTCACTTTCTCTCTCCATCTCTCTCTGTCTGCCTCTCTTTCTCTGCTTCTCTCTTGCTCTGTCTCTCTCTTTCTCTCTCTGTCTGTAGTCTCTCTCTCTGTCTCTCCCTCTCTCTCTTTCTCTGTGTGTTTTGGTCTCTTTGTGTGTCTGTCTCTTGCACTCACTCTCTTGTAGTCTCTCTCTGTTTTTTTTGTCTTTTTGTGTGTCTTGTGCTCTCACTTCAAGTCATTCTTAGTGTCCTCTCTTGCTCTTTCTGTTCTTCTGTATTTCTCACTCTCTCTCCATCTCTCTCTGTCTGCCTCTCTTTCTCTGCTTCTCTCTCGCTCTGTCTCTCTCTGTCTCTCTGTGTCTCTCTTTCTCTCTCTGTCTGTTGTCTCTCTCTCTGTCTCTTCCTCTCTCTCCATTTTTCTCTGCCCCCCCTAACCCTCTCTCCAGGCTTTAGCGTAAACAATCATAAGGTCCAGGTTTGATGAAATCCTCCCTCTGTCTCCTTGTTGCCGTCTCAAAATAACTCCATGGTTGTACTGAATTTAAAGAACGAAAGCTTTAGAGAGAAGAAAATCTCGTCACATATACCTTACAATAAAGACTTAATTAATGTGTGTGTGTGTGTGTGTGTGTGTGTGTGTGTGTGTGTGTGTGTGTGTGTGCAGGGTTGGAGTTTGCGTACTCAGCGGCTCCCCGCTCCATGCAGAGCGCTATAATGGGTCTGTTCTTCTTCTTCTCTGGTATCGGTTCCTTCGTGGGTTCTGGTCTGCTCGCCATCGTTTCTCTCAAACCCATCGGCTGGATGTCCTCACACCAGGACTTTGGTAAGTGTGTGTGTGTGTGTGTGTGTTTGTGTGTGAGAGAGAAAGAGAGAGAGAGAGAGAGAAAAAGGATGGCCATCTCAGGTTAACAGTGTAAAAACTGTCACCAAGGAAACGGTGATAAAAAGTGTAGTTTTTTTGGAGATGGCAGATGGATGTGGTTACTAAAAAACACCAGTCAAGTGTTTCCACACACACACACACACACACACACACACACACACACACACACACACACACACACACACACACACACACACACACTAAGGTCTCTTTGCCATGAAGCAGATGTTAAGAGATGAGTAAGAGAAATGAGAGGAGATGAAGAGTAGAAAAAAAAACAGAAGAGGAGAGTGGGGGGGGTGACAGACAGAGGGGGGCAGAGAGAGACACAGCATGAGAGAAGGAGAGAAAGGCAAAGACAGAGAAAGAGAGAGGGAGAGACAGAAAGAGAGGGAGAGACATAAAGAGGGAGAGAGAGCATGAGAGAAGGAGAGAAAGAAAGAGAGAGAGAGAGAAACAGAAAGAGAGAGAGACATAAAGAGGGAGAGAGAGCATGAGAGAAGGAGAGAAAGAAAGAGAGAGAGAGAAAAACAGAAAGAGAGAGAGAGACAGAAAGAAAGAGAGACACACACAGAGAGAGACAGACATAAAGAGGAAGAGGGAGAGAGCATGAGAGAAAGAAAGAGAGAGAGAGAAACAGAAAGAGAGAGAGAGAGACAGAAAGAGAGAGAGAGACAGAAAAAGAGAGAGAGAGAGACAGACATAAAGAGGGAGAGGGAGAGAGAGCATGAGGGAAGGAGAGAAAGAGAGAAACAGAGAGAAAGAATTAAATTAACAAAATTAAAAATATTCATAAATACAGAAGTAAAGAAAGTATGAAAGGAAAAGAGAAAGAAAAAGGTGCAAGTAGTTATGCTCTGATCTCACTCACACACACACACTTGCTCTCCCTCTCTCTCTCTCTCCTTCCTTCTCTTTCTCTCTTCCTCTCTCCCTCTCTCTCTCTCTCCCTCCCTCTCTCTCTCCCTCTCTCTCTCTCTCCCTCTCTCTCTCTCCCCCTCTTTCTCCCTCTCTCTCTCTCTTCCTCTTTCTCTCTCTCTCTCCCTCCCCTCTTTCTCCCTCTTCCTCTCTCCCTTTCTCTCTCTCTCCCTCTCCCTCTCTCTCCCTCTCTCTTTCTCTCTCTCTCTCTCTCTCTCAGATTTTCCTCACAGGTTATTTACTAACCAGTTAACTCCGGTCTTCTGTCTTGGCATCCAACTTTTAGCTTAGCGTTTGAACGTAGCGCGCGGTGCAGCAGGTCATTTATTTGAACTTATCAGCGTAGAAACGTCTCTGAGATAATAACACACGGCCAGCCATGCTGACTTAGCGCTTAGGTCTGGAGCCGGAAGCCAATTTTTCAGTCGCTAACGGTGCTGTAGCTCAGCTAATCAACCACATGCACACCGCATGCTACGCGGAAGCCGAGCTAGCGCAAATCCTCGGGTTTCTCTCCGGCTCTGTCCCTCGAGCAGTAAAGCGAAGCCACAAGCAGAGACAGAAAAACATCCTGTCCTTCCATCACACCTGCTTACAGTAATCCAGCTTTACTCTCGACTCCAGCAGCCCAGAAATATTTAATAGCAGTGCAGCTACTGCGGCTAGCTCCGAAAATCTAAGGTAAAATAAAAACCCGGGGTCACCATGGCAACATTGTACTTAAATCCCCATAATAAACACACCAGCTGATATCTTATAATCTTCTGATTTAAGGTATTACTCATTTTGATTTAGGCATTTCTTATCGTAGCCTTTTTATTGAGCTGCACAAAGTACTGGCACCCTTCTCATCTGTTCACTTTGGTTAGCTGACATAAATATAGCGCCATTTTAACACTGTCTTTCATTTTCTCTACTTCCTGGAGTGTTTCAGGATCCAATTTTGAATAAAAAACAGTCCACCTTCTACATGTAAAAGTCCTGGGAACGCCATTAAACAGCAACCGGTGCTGAGGAACGAAAGTTTCATGACTGGCAGCCTCGGTGAGAGTGGAGTGACCCCTTTACCAACACTACTCCCATCAGAAGGCAACGGGAAATCACTGGCGTGTCATCCCTTATAAATCATAAAACCACACACGAAGCTCGGAAACGATTGACCCCAAAGTCTGACTCAGATATGGGACCCCAGTGATGGTCCGGTCTTACACCGATTAGCCTCGTTATTTACAATCGTAGCCTGACCTGTTGTTTGGTTGCTTGTTGCTAACTGATTTGTGACACCATAAACACGTGAACTAGTTGTGTGCCTTATCTGTGCTGGGGTTTTTTAGCTCCCGCCCAATGGGAGCTATAGGAATAGGTTCCGTCCGTCTGTCTGTCCGTCACACTTTAGTTTCTGGACTGTTTAGTTTTTGGGCTTTTCGACTTGGTGTGCTGGTTCACTACTATGAGAGCTAGGATGAGTTTGGATGTGAGCGTCCTTGACCTACCTTTAAAGGTCACAGAGGCAAAACTGTATATTAGGTTTCTTAACCTTTACTTGCTGCGTGCTGAAGCTGGGGCTTTCAAACCTGCTATGCTTTTTCTATATTGGAATATTATGAAATGGTCCTTTCGGCAGGAGCGTCTGGACCCCTGTGGTCTTTTTTTTTCTCGCTGAAATGAGGTCTCATGAGGTTTTCAGCCGACAATCATTATTAGAGTTACCTAGTTGTAACCGTTAGCTTGCATTATATACAGCACTATAAAGGAATTTTATCTGAAGTATTACAGTACCTGGATAGGTATTAAACTTTCACTAAAATTTATTATTGAGAGTCGGTTTTTAGGAGCTGTTCAGGATTAATATCACTCACTTTACTGCCAGTGGAGGCTCAGTGGTTAAGGCTCTGGGTTACTGGTCAAAAGATTGGGGGTTCAAGCACCAGTACCACCAAGCTGTCATTGCTGGGCCCTTGAGCAAGGCCCTTAACCCTCAATTGATTGGTTGTATAAAAATGAAAAATGTAAGTCTCTCTGGATAAGGACGTCTGCTAAATGCCATGATTTGTCAGTTCGGTGTCTAGTTTTCTTTTATTCAACAGTAATGAATTCCTCCATCTTCCCATTTCCTGAAGACTGTTTTACAGCATATTGTAGGATTGTTGTTGTTGTTGTTTTTAAAGGTTCTACACCCTTATTACCCTTTTTTTTCCTTTTTGTACACACTGATATGTGGGTGGAGTAAAGGGGTATTTTGGGCTTTACATTGTTCAACAGCAGACCCAAAGAGATTTTCTCAGTTGTAAGTCACTTGTGCTGCTGCTATTGCGTTTTTTTTTACTTTTAGCACATTCTTTCTTCTTTCAAGGTCGTGTCTGCAGATACATTACACTGTCAGTCTCCAGAAATCTAAAGAGGGCACTTGCTTCTGTGGTAGACTGGTAGTTTTACTTCTATGCACTGTATGCTACTGTATATCAAAGTCCCTGATGTCTAAACCTCTTTTTTGTCTTCCACTGAATCCTTTTTATGTGCAGAGGTTTTAATATTCATCTTTTTTTACTTTATGCGGCGTTTCCAAAGCTCTTCTGTCTGCACCATTATCTCACTCTGAGCACTAAACCCCAGAGGAACCTGCAGATATCCTCTTCCACGGCGTGACTCAGCCGGCTTGACCTGTCTGGGCGCGTATAGGTCAGAGTGAAGGCCTGCATGAGGAAATCAGGTCTCGGGGTATATTTTTTTTATACTTTGAGGCTAACTTCCTGTTCGACTCTTAAGAGATGAGCGCAGGAGTCACGCGAAGGTGAACAGACGTCCTCTTTTCCTCGGACGTGACCTCTTTTCAAGGCCTAAAATATCAGTCAGGGTGGGATTCATTCAATTCCCAGAATGGTACCGGATTTTTGGTTTGGGAACAAACAGGTGTTGCGTTTTCATTTGTTCTGCGCAGATATTTTGAAGTGTTTATTAGTACGACAGTAACTTTTTTGTTTATTTTGCCCTCATCTTCATGTAAATAGAACATCAGTCAAGAATCTTATCCATAAACCAACATCTTAATAATGAGGTCAGTCTATCTATCTATCTATCTATCTATCTATGTATATATATATATATATCTACAATGTGCACTAGCATTAAAGCTTAAAATTAGCTCAACCACATACTAGCATGATACTGAACATGCTAATCAATCAAATACGATTAAAAAAGGCTAAAACATAAATTAGCATTATAGTAAACATACAAGCACTAAGTAGCATGTCTGTAAGCTAGCATTATAGTAAACGTGCTAAATATAAACTAGCTGTTAGGTTTTAGCTTTTGTAATTTTGTGTACAGTAAATATTCATAGAAAAGATGATCGCACTGCAGACAACGAACATCCCACATGCTCAGGTTATAACTCGCCAGTCCGTCACAGAGCCAACACATACACAACAATGCACACTCACAACCAGGGGCAATCTGTAACAGCCATTTAGCCTGATGTGCATGTCTTTGGCTGTGGGAGGAAACCGGCGTACCCAGAGGAAACCCACGCAAGCATGGGGAGAACATGCAAACTCAACAGAGAAACCGAGCCCCGGACTCGAACCCAGGACCTTCTTGCTGTGAGGCGGACGTGCCAATCACTACGCCACCGCGTTGCCAGAAAACAAATAGTGTGTGCGCGCAATTTCACCTGACGCTCACGCAGAATGGTGGGAAGTCGGCTTAAAATGTCCTCTAAAAAAACAAGGAAGGAAGAAGGTGGAAGCAATCGACGTCTCTCCTGCGTATCAGAAGAAACAGGCTGATTAAAACTTCTCACAATCGGAGTAGCGGTTCTATTTTAGAATCCCATTTTTTTTGTTCTTCCCTCCAACAAAAGTTTGTTTCCCTCAAAGTGCTCTTAGTTCACCATCGTATGTGTGTAAGAAGTGCTTTGATTCAGCAGCTCTGTTGGGTTTTTTCTTCTTCAGCAGCTGCCGGGTGTCGATAGGTGAAGTGGGGATGTTGAGTTTTCGCGGGTGATTTAGCTAATGAGCGTGACTTCGCACTTCTCATCCAGCTGAGTGGGCAGGCGAGTCAGCACGGCTCGTGCTCAGACAGGGCTGCGATTAAACTCCTAATTTGCTCCTCATTACGTAAGAGCCACCTCCGCCGAGTTTTTTTTCCCTCGCAGTTTAAGAGGGAAGGCCAGGCGGAGGAGTGTAAGAAGCTTCCAGGAGTTCAGCGTCCAGGGATTATGTGTTTAAATAAGGAAACCAACTTTGTGACGAAGCAAATAACAACAAATGAAGAGTTCTTTGTTTTCTGTGAGACGTCCTCTGGCGGCTGCCGAGGAGAATTATTTTTATGTGGAAGTCTGTGATTAATTTTTTTAATTTATTTTAAAGTTAGCAGCCATGTGGAACATAATCGTCTCATCAGTGCTGACGAATGATGGAGGGATAGATCAGAATTTAAGTTTTTAAATCCTGACATTTGAATCGAGACTGAGAACACGGAGCCTTTTATCTGAACCAACCCATTATTCATGTGATCCACTGTACGTTACACAGACACATTACACTAATTCTCGATTTGGCCCTGGTTGTGAGTGTGAATGGTTGTATGCCTGTATCCATCCTGCAATGGACTGGCGAGCTGTTCCGGTTGTACCCTGTCTTCACTCCCAGTCGGAGTCGGCTGGGATGGGCTTTAGCGACTGTAATAAAGAATAAAGTGTTTCACAAAATGAAATGAAATAGTCTTGGTATGAGCCATGAGTTTCACCTGTGAGTACTGCATGTATTTAAAAATACGATAAACCAACATGAAAACCAGCGAGAAGTTTACAGGAGAAAAAACATTTTAAAGCTTAGAAAAAAGCAAAAATTAATCAGAGGCAATTTACAACCACCGGTGTAACAACAGCCAGATGTGGAGCAGGAATCACCAAGGAAACCCACAGCGATTGATAACAGAAACGTTGTGAGAGCTGTAAAGAAAAAACAAAATGACAATCAGTGGCATCAAAGGTTTTAACAACCTCCACGTCTAATTATCATCACCACCATCACCATCACCACAACCATCATCATCATCACCATTATCACCATCATCATCATCACCGTCATCATCACAGTCATCACTATCATCATCACCATCGTTATCATGATCATCACCTTCATCATCACCATCATCACCACCATCATCACTATCACCATCATCACCACCACCACCTTCATCATCAGCATCATCACCACCATCATCACCATCGTCACTATCACCATCATCATCAGCATCACCATCATCACTATCACCATCATCATCACCACCATCATCATCATCACTATCACCACCATCATCATCAGCATCACCACCACCATCATCATCACTATCACCATCAGCACCATCAGCATCGCCTTCATCACCATCATCACCACCACCATCATCATCATCACCACCATCATCACCATCATTACCACCGCCACCAACGCCTTCATCAATATCACCATCATCACCACCACCATTATCACCATCATTATCACCACCACCACCATCTGCATGACCATCACCACCATCAACATCAACATAACCATCAATATTTCCACAATCATCACCATCATCACCATTATTATTATTATTATTATTATTATTATTATTATGGCTGTTTTTTAGCTGTGAAACCACATAGTGTTGATAAGTCAGAAGACTGAATATCCGCTGAAGCTAAAAACGTGGTTTAAAAAGTTTAAATAGTTTGCATTCCTCTTATTCTCGTCCTGAACTAGTACCAAATTGAGGTTTTTACTGAGCATCACTACTTTAAAGGATTCACCCACCGCGAGGACTGGAGGAGGCATGGACTCGTACTGAAGAGCACTTGGTACAAGCCTGTGGTTACAGGAATGTGCTGTATTGTAAAAGTGTGGCAGGCTGGAGAGGACTGTTATTTATATCCTGTTATTTTTGTGATATTGTTATGTGGTGTGTGTTGTTATCTCACTATCCTGTTATATTTTTATGTGTTGCATCACAATCTCTCACTTCACGTTTCTTCAGGAACTTTCACTTAATAGGTAATTCACTTAGGTTTACATTTAAAGCTTTACTTAATCCACGACAGACGGACTATTAAAACCGTCCATCATTCTTAACAGAGTTTACATTCTTCTTTTGTGTTTGTATTTTATTTTTTTTTTTGTGCTTTAGTTTTAGTTTATTGTTGAATTTCGTTCTGGTTTATTGTTGAAGCTTCATAAAAAAATTTAAGTTTCCTGTTCGATTTTCTTGACGGCAACAAGCGACTTATTAAAGCTTCAGCAACACTTTTTTATTGTTTAAATTAGAAGCAGTTAATATGCCATGTGTTCATAAAGAAGCTTTCTCTCTGAACAGCTGGCTCACTAATTTTGTAGCGAGAGTGCACCTAATTATACGTGTCAGCGGTGTTTAACTCGTAAAGCCACAACATATTGTTCAGTAACTGCAGCAAAACTAATGGAGAGTGGTGTGGCGTTCCAACAACGAACACTGTTGATCTGGATGACCAGCTACGGTGGCAGTAGTGGAGCAGTGATTCAGTGATTAAGGCTCAGGGTTACTGGTCAAAAGGTCGGGGGTTCAAGCCCCAGTATCAACAATCTGCCACCTCAGCAAGGCCGTCTTCTCTGTTTGTTAAAATATGATGAAAATGTAAGGCGTTCTGGATGAAGGCGTGCACAAAGTGCCATAAGTGTTAGTGTACTTTGATTCAGGATGGATTTATAGACGGATCTTGGAGTGAAACCCAGGCACCTCGCTCCCCAGCGACACTCTCCAGCTCCTCCTGGGGGATCCTGAAGCCAATCTCATGCTAGACAGGATATATAATCCTTTCAGCGAGTTCTGGGTCTGCCCCCGAGACCTTCTCCCAGTTGGACTTGCCCAGAACAACCTAAAGAGAGGCGACCAGGAGGCATTCTAATCAGAAACCCGAACCACCTCAACTGAACCAAATACAACCAATAAGAATACTTTATTATCATTTAATTTAAAACAGTTACTGAAGTATTCCCTTTTTGTCTTCTATGAATTTTTTCTGTAATCAGAGTTCAGTAAAAGACTCATAGTGGTAAAAAATGTTTAAAAAAATTAAAAATAGAACGAGACCTGTTGGGTTGATTCATAAATAAGAATTACAGCAGAGTGTTTATCCATAACATCATTAATATTCCTCTATGTTTCTCCGGGTCTTCTTGCTGGTGTTAATTAGGGCAGTGTGTGTGTGTGTGTGTGTGTGTGTGTGTGTGTGTGTGTGTGTGTGTGTGTGTCCCCTGGGGTGTTATCGATAACACATGCATAAACTTCTGCCTACATCCTCCCTACTGAGTGCACTACTTTCCTTCTCCACCTATCACACAGAAGCACGGAGAAAACACAGCACACACTGTGCGCTCTCTGTGACTTCAGTGCTGTTTTACTCGACAACCCGCTGAGAGAGACAGGGAGAGAGAGAGAAAGAGAGAGAGAGAGGGGAAGACCGATGGGTCTGAGGCTTGTGTAGATTACAGTATGTGCTGGAAGAATTTGAACGCTCCATCACTGCAGACGAGTAGATTCGGAGGAGAGATGAGCAAGAGAAAGATTGCAGGACAGAGACACTTTGATAAAAGAAGAAACGGCATGTATTATTTTTAGTAGAGGAGGAACAGAAGAAGGAGCAGATGGTCGAATTTATATCTGCAGTGCATTTAATGTTGAGCATGGTCCTACAGAGAGATCTTCAATAATCTAATATCAGACGTGGATGAAAGAAACACCAACATTTACAGATATTACACATAGACTGAAGCAGATTTACTCATGCATGATAAACGTTGGAGAGAGGGAGAGATGAAGGCTGGATGGATGGATGGATGAATGAATGGATGGTTAAGCAGATGTGTAGTTTTAGGGATGGATGAAGATGAAAAATGGATGGATTTGTGGATAGAGTGTCACATGAATAGATGGATGATTGGAGGCATAAGTAGTTGGATGAATGTGGGTGAATGTGGATGAATGTTGGATGAATGAATGAGCAGATCATTGGATGTCTACGTGAGTTACTAAATGGATAGTCGGATGGATGGGTGGGTCGAGTGATGGAAGATACTTGGATGAATAGATGAATAAATAAATTGATAGATGGATTAAATGGTTGAATCTTGGTTGAAAGGAGTAATGTATGGATGGATGCATGGATGGATGATTAGATAGATTTACAATTGACTGAATAAATAAATAAGTGGATGTGTGGATGAATGGATTGGCGAAAGCATGGATTGATAGTTAAATGATTAGATTTACACTTACAGCATTTAGCAGACGCTCTTATCCAGAGCGACTTACAGAAGTGCTTTAAAGTCACTACCAGTGAAAATATTCTTATACTGGTTCGTCAGGACACAGACTAAGTATACCACCAGTCAAAAACTCAGTGGTGTTGTGTGCACGTTTTGTGTGTGTGTAAATAGATAAATGGATGGGTAGCTGGGTGTGTGGATAAATGGACTGATTGAGGGATAGATTGATAAATAGATGAATAGATGAATAGGTAAATGTATGGAGGGATTGATATATTAATGGATGGATGGGTGACTGGATGGATTGATATATAGGTGGAAGGATAGATGGATTGATATATAGATGAAAGGATGGATGGAGGGAGGGATAGATTGACAAATTGATTAATATATAGATGAATAAATTAATATAAAGATAGATGAATGGATTGATATATAAACGGATGGATGGATTTCAAAATGGATTGATATATAGATGGATGAATGGATGGATTGATATATAGATGGATGGATGGATGGATGGATGGATTGATCTATAGATGGATGGATTGCAGAATGGATTGATATATAGATGGATGGATTGAGGAATGAATGGATGGATTTATATATAGATGGATGGATTGATCTATAGATGGATGGATGGATGGACTGATATATAGATAAATGAATGGATTGATATATGGATGGATGGATGGACTGATATATAGATGGATGGATGGATTGATCAATCGATAAATGGATGGATGGATGGATGAATGGACTGATATATAAATAAATGGATTGAGGGATGGATGGATGGATGGATTGATCTATAGATGGATGGATGGATGGATGGACTGATATACAGATGGATGGATGGATTGATCTATCGATGGATGGATGGATGGACTGATATATAAATAAATGGATTGAGGGATGAATGGATGGATTGATATATGGATGGATGGATGGATTGATCTATAGATGGATAGATGGATGGATGGACTGATATACAGATGGATGGATGGATTGATCTATCGATGGATGGATGGATGGATGGACTGATATATAAATAAATGGATTGAGGGATGGATGGATGGATTAATATATGGATGGATGAATGGATTGATCTATCGATGGATGGATGGATGGATGGATGGACTGATATATAAATAAATGGATTGAGGGATGGATGGATGGATTAATATATGGATGG
>JAOUQZ010000034.1:989456-999855 GCA_028564935.1 Neosilurus hyrtlii
AGAGAGAGAGAGAGAGAGAGAGAGAGAGAGAGAGAGAGAGAGAGAGAGAGAGAGAGAGAGAGAGTGAGAGAGAGAGATAGAGAGAGAGAGAGAGAGAGAGAGAGAGAGAGAGAGAGAGAGAGAGAGAGAGAGAGAAGGACAGAGAGAGGTTCTGTTAGCACTGCACTGATATGGTTTTTATTTTTCCAGATCAGATATGATGGTGATATCACAGCGCTGAGTATCTGATAGTGACCTTCTCACAGGAACGGAACCTGAAATGTCACCATGGCGTGTATGAAGCATCAGGTCTGATCAGATCATCATCGTCTCCGTTAGTTCTGAATGCTGTCGATGTTTAACTAAAGCTGCTGCTGCTGTATTCAGGAACACGGTGCTGGTGCTGGTGCCAGGACTTTTATCTGTGGTCTGGAACACTCTCGTCTTTACTCTTCCACACCTGAAGTCTCGAATGATTTACACCTCACTGCCGACACCCACACGAGGACGAGCTCTTGTATTTGGATTTGGACTTTTCTCAGTGTTAGGAGGATTAGAGTTGGACTTGTTTCTGTGTTATGACGGTTTGGACTCGGACTTTTTTAGTATTATTATGATTTGGACTTGGATGAGTCTTGGGCTGAGATGCTCTCACGTTTGTGCTGTTGCTCCATTCCACGAACACGCTGCACGTTTAGGAAGTTTCCCTAATGATTGATGAAGTGCACAAACGAAGCCGGCTTGCAGAAGTGGACTTGGCCTCGGACAGGAATTGTCGGTTTTCGGTCTTGAGCCTGACCCGGTTTCCCTTTCATTTAGACTCAATCCTGACAAGATGGCAGATAATCCTGACCTGCACTTGACCCATCATTCCTCAAACTGAAAACATGCCCCCAGACTCTTCCGGTGGTGGATTGCGCTTCTCCTGACTGTCTGAACATCTGCACTGTCTTTAAACGAAGACAGAAGACAGGATTGTTCACCGAGCACTTAAATTCTTTTTAAATCCCCCGACATGTGTGTTTTCATCTCTGTTGTTTCTTTCTCAAACAGGATCGAGGCGAAATCGTAGTTTTAGACTTGTACTGAAGGAGGATATGATCCTGACGGAGGCTGCTCGGGATATGGGGATTTACTCAACACTAATTCACTCTTCTTCAGGAATTATTGACACGTACAGGGTTATTAATAGGGGAAAAAAGGGGGGAAGCTCACTGTGAACTGGGTCAGAGTCGCATCTAAATGCACGCATGGCTGCGCGGTGAATATAAACGGTCTTTCTTTTGATTCTCCTCACGTAAGGAATTGAAGAAGAGTCTCACATTCGCTCAAAATGCATTTAAAAATATCATAGCTACATAACAGGAAAAAGGGAGGGAGCCGAGGCCTGTCCAAGCATGTTCCTGGCACCGTCCCCACACACACACACACACACACACACACACACACACACACACACACACTTGTTACTCTCTTCACACAGATTATTATCGGCTCCCAGCGTCAGATCGGAGCAGTTACTCAGACAAACGAGGCGTGTCACACTCGGCAGCTCTCCGCTGTAATGCGGTTTGCAGGATGTCACTCTAAATGACGCTGTAATTCGGCTCGCTACCTTTCCACCATCTTCCTCGATGCTGTTCCGCGACCGAGTGTTCTCTCTTGCAAAATGAATTGCGGAGCTCTCCGGAGAACAATTCTGGCTGCAGCTTTTGGGAACCGGGCGGAGAACGGCAGCCAGAGCGTGAATCATAATTGAGCCGAAAATCACGTTTCCACCGTTAAAACCCGACGCACACGCTTAAGCGATAACATCTGGCATTTCCATCACATTCAGAGCGAGGGAAGCGGAAAGCGCTCGGCTCATTGCCATGCGGGGCGTAAACAATGACAGATGCGCCGGTGCTTTAACAATGCGCCCGGGGGTGATGCACGCTGTGTGTGTGTAATTAAAGCACACGTAATTATGCTGCATAAACGCCGAAACACAGCAAGAACATTGAAGAACTTTCCAGAGGGATGGCTGACCTGCGATATTCCTGTCTGATGGATCTGTCTGCGTTTGATTAAGCTGTCAGTCAGATGTCCGCCTCTTCGTCTGTTTTAGTTTTTTTTTTCTTTCTCCTGTCACATTTTAATGCTGTGCATATTAAAATCTAAAACAAGCCACAGTTATAATTCAACTCGCTTGTTTTCTTCACACGCAATGAGCAAACATAACCTCGGGGTTTGACGCCAGCCTACGTATTCATATTTCTGTGTCAGTCTCGGGGAATTAACCTTTTCTCATAAGCAAATCAAAGCAGACTCCAAGCTTGCATGATTCCTCAGAACTTTATTAGCCTGCAGAGAGCTTGTGAAATTCAACCTGCTGAAACACAGAGCGACTTTAAACTTCTCTTTTTAATCCCTGATCCTCAGCTGAATTAGTGTGGGGTATAAATGGGCTGACGTGATGTACTTCCTGTACTGCACTTCCTGAACCAATCAATAGGACATTCTGGGCTTTTGTTTTGTTTTGTTTTTATGATGAATATCTTCATTTAAAGCCAACCAGGAGTCAAAACCAAAATTTTAACCAGAAACCGCAGGGCCGAAAGGGTAAAGGCTCTTTTCAGTACTTTGTATTTAGAACACATGTTTATTCATTCATTCAAATCTTACCAGGATCGCAGGGAAGCTGGAGCCTATCTCAGCCGACACCAGGCAAAGGCTGGGTACACCCTTAACCATTCACACTCACACCTAGGAGCAGCCAGTTAGCCTAACGTGCACATCTTTGGACTGTGGAAGAAAACCAGGGTACCCGGAGGAAACCCGCGCAAGCACAGGGAGAACATGCAAACCCCACACAAAAACACCCTCACTGAGCCTGAGACTCGAACCCAGGACCTTCGTGTTGTGAGGAGGATGTGCTGACCACTAAGCCACTGTGCTGCCCTGTCACGTTCAGGAAAACACAATTATTTCAAATTGCACCAATTATTCACCACCTGCCCCAACCACCCCATTTCCAGACCATCCCCAATTCTTTGCTAACTGCCCCAACAATTAGAAAAATGCACCATTTATTTACAAACTGCCCCAAAAAGTTGTAAACTGCACCATTTGCAAGCCCAATTAATCCCAAGCCGCCCTAATCGTCTCCAAATTAACCAGATTATTTCCAAACCAAAAAATTGCAAACTGCCCCAGTGAATCACAAACCACCCTGATTATTCACAAACTGCCCCAGTTATTTTCAAACTGCCCCATATATCCATGACACAACCAGATTATCCTCCAATTATTATTGCTTTTATTGAAATGAATTCAAAGCGCACTTCATATCACACAGAGCCCCGGCAGTGGAATGAACTCACTGAAGCAATGATATCGTTTTAAAATAAGACACGGTTCCTCCCTGTGCAGAGTGAAACGACTGCACTTAGAAACATCCTGAAATCGATTTGACCCAAAGTGTGTGCTGTCAAGCAGAAAACGCTGTTCTCAAAAAACTCGAGAAGTTGTACCCGTACACTGTGGACCAAGTGAGAGAGAAATTTGCCCATGTTCCTCACTTTTACACCAGGACGAGCAGAACACCCGAGTCACGATCCGCTTGGGAAGGTACCCCCCCCTCCCCCGTATTTCACCCACGGTCATACGCGACACGCTGTCAAGGCTCAAGGTGTCTGAGATTTCACTGATAGCATGGAATATGTGTCACAGTTGAAGGTGGAGTGATATATTCTAACAACTGCGATTAAAAGTTTGTGCACGTCTGACCATCCTGTCCTGGTTGAACGTCCTATTCCAGATTCATGTCCCCTGCTGTGGTTATACAATAAACTCTGCTCTTCTCGGAAGGTTCTGGGGTGCGGCGGTGAGGATTTGTGTTTGGGTTCAGGTACTGATGTAGGTTGAAAAGGCTCCTGCTCCAGTTCCCCCAAATGTGTTCAGTGGGTTTGAGGTGTTGTACAGTTTATCATCTTTGCTTTGTAGGCTACGTAGGTTTCATCTCACCATTTGTAAGCATCATGGTCTGTAAATATATTCCGAATAGGAATTCATTGTTCTGGACTAACGACGGTTTTTGATCAAGTGTCACCCAAACGTCTTGTATTGTCCAGTATATGGACAAAGAGTGAAGCTGTATAGTTGATCTTCCTCAACTTTTCAGGGAAACAGTAAATCGCTCAAGTTTGATGTAGCTCAAGTGAGATGACCCAAACACAGCCTCCATTTTGTAACTGCGTAATCCACATGCGAAAAACCCCCAATGAGTGACAGGTTAAATTATTCAGAGGAAAATCACAGAGATGTCTAGTAAAATGAAACTAAAATGATCAGGTCGATGTAGAGAGGTATGTAATTTAAGCTGAAATGTCTGAACATATTATTACAGACTACAGACTCCCCCACGTCCTATAGGGTTCATTCATCTTGTGAATTTATGGTGTTTAATCCCTTTCTAGTAACACTGGTTTGGTGGCGGATCAGTGGTTGGGTTGCTGGTCAGAAGGTTGTGGTTCAGGTCCTTGCAGTAATTGCTAATGCTGGGTTCTTACATAGCCAGTTGATACATGACGACCTTGGGTGGGACTAACGCGGACATTCCGGTAGATTTTGGAGGTGATCTGTTGTTAACATGGGCGGATGAAACATGCAAATAAAGACACGGTCGCTGGTTGAAAAAACTATGCGGTTAAACTAATCTGGCGCTGGACACACTGCGATTTTCAACATGACCAGACTTTCCGGAAAAAGGTAGCCATGGCCTCCCGATTATTAAGGTATCTCCCTGGCTCTCCTGAATTTCCTCTGGGTTCTCCAGTTTCCTCCCACAGTCCCAACACATGCCCATGAGACCAACTGGCTGTTCCAGATTGTCCCTGGGCTTGATGCAGAGTGGTGCGTATGGTATAGTCTCTCTGGTGAAGAGAGAGAGAGAGAGAGAGAGATGCCTAAAGTCTTAGTTATTGCTACAGTTCAATTACACGTTGACCCCTGTACGGCAAAAAACTGTTTATGGCCGTCTACCATGCTGTAATTCTAACTTGCTCAACTCTATCCATGTTGACCTTTCATGGAAAAAAGTAAGTAACCCACCATCCGGTCGATTTGACTCATCTCAGGTCGTTCATTCACTCATTCATTTTTTTTGAACTGCCCATTTCCATTAGGGTCCTGAGGAGGCTGGTGCCTATCCCAGCCAAGTCTGGGAAAAGGCCCTATACCTGGGGCAATTTGGAACAGACAATTAGTCTAATGTGCATGTCTTTGGACTGTGGGAGGAAACCAATGTATCCAGAGGAAGCCCACACAAACACGGGGAGAACATTCAAACTTGACACTGTGTCACACGCTGACTCTGAGGCAGACATGTTAACTGCTACACCACTGTTCTGCTTCACCTGAAAGCCTCATGCCCCTATCTCTCCAAAGCTCTTTTGGATTGGGTTCATTTGAATATGTCACGCATGCCACAATGCAGGTTAGGAGCTGTAAGAAGTGTTGAGAACCAAACATGACACATCTGGCACGTAAGTAACTCCAATCAAGGGATGTCAGGATATCAAGCCTCTTTCAGACTGAGTGCTATTACTCCATGCTGAGCTGCACAGCATTCAATGGACATTACGGCTTTCAAAGAGTCTGAGAGAGAGGAGAATTATATCGTCTGACAGTCCGCTCCGGCGTTGACGTATGAACAATGAACAGCACCTTGTACGGCAAAATAAAAAGCACATCATGGCTGGCAGCTTCATCGTTTATAAACATGACTTAATGCGAGATGTGTTGTAGAATTAGTGCTGCGCACAACAGGAAAAATACACTGACATTATAACAATACATTAATACGTGATCATGGTGCTCGTAACGCTGGAACACTGGCAACAGCATACCTCTTTTAATAATCTGATAAAAATCTCCTCACTTGTTCAGCGCATACAGATGTAATTATTTAATAACTGTTTAACGAGGGACCGAAGATTAAATTATACACCACAACAAACCCCACCAGCGATCTGTTAAAAAACACAGCTCTCAAGCTCCCTATAGTTCAGCTGCATTTTATATATTCATATATTTACCGCATTTATATTTATATTATTTTAATGAGCATATAAACTAGAAATAATCAGATTTGTAAGCTTGTACATGTTTATAAAGCTCTACAGTCATATACACTGCATAAGTGTTTACTCCCCAACCTCTGCCGCATACGTCTAAACTTATTTAATTGTGACCCAAATGTTAATTCAACAAAAGCAAACATATGCTGGTTGCATAATTATTTACTCCCCTGGCTGGACGCCATGTGCACTGATTCAGCTTTGCACATCTGGATCCTCTTGTTCTGGTTCGTTGTTCTTGGTAAAATGGCTCTCTCAGATTGGATAAATGTTTTATTAGTAAGCAGGAGTTTTGTACAGTTTTGCTCCTGATGCTGAGAGGCTCGAGCTCTGGACTGTCCTGTCATGTTTAAATTCTTGATTTTGATTTAGCAGTAGCCTTCAGAGTGTTAAGTTTCCTAATCATGGCTAATAAAAACAGGATGCTCCCATCACCATGCTTCACTGTTGCGATAGTTTTTTTCAGAGCGATTAGTAAGGGTAAGCACAGAAGTGGGTGGAGCTTCCTTTTAAAGATTAAGAGATGAGATCTTTGTCAACTGTTGCATGAAAAATGAAAGTCAGTTTAGTAGCTCTCTGTTTAGCAAAAATTATAAAAAAGAGCACAAAAGACAGCTAAGGTAACTACAGTAAGCTAAATATGTGCGTATACCTACATACACATACATACACACACCTATACGTACACATATAGACACATGTACATACATTTATCTGAGCTAGCTAACAAATGCACCCCTGAACAATGTTTTTATAAATAATATCAATGATAATAATTCATCTTACAACCACATAAGGCTAATTGTGAGCCATTTTCATCTTCCAAATAAGGTGAATATAAGTACTAAACAAGTTAATGTGTTTTTTTCCCCTTTTTTTAGGAAAGCCAGTTCCAAACTGAAAGGCGGTCAGTCCTATTTTCACCATCTCATCTTCTTCTTATCTCATTTACTTACAAACCGTGTTTTTTTGTCTGCTATCTCCCTGAAACAAACACACAAATGTATTTTCAGATCCACTTGTGGATGATGTCCAATTTCAGCCCAAAATGAATTGGAAATTACACGGAGCTTTCATCATGCGTCAGTAAACTGCTTTATGATGGAGTCTTTTTTTCCACACTACAGTACACATCCACATTTTAATCACAGAGATATAAATACACAGGGCTGCAAAGATTAAAAGCCTTGCAGCCACGCATGCTTTATCGATATTTAATATTACGTTGTGCTGGCGAGGCACTTCCCCAACCTCTCCATCCCACACTATAATAAAACCTCTATTGATGCTGCCATGAAAATATATATACTGTATATATTACTTTAGTGGCGGCCCGGTAATATTTCAATACCCACTTAAACACATTAGTTGGATTTATTATTTTTTAGGGGGGAAGTGTGTTGCGTAATTACTGTGTTATAGATGTCATATTTGACCTCACATTGACCTGTGAGGGTTCTCAAGTTAAAGATGATCATGTGATATTTTAAGGAGAATGTAAACCAATATTCAAAAGTAAGAAATAATGCCATGCGTTCACACTGAGCGTTTTTCACAACCGCTATTCGCTGGAATTCGACTTTATTGAATGGACTGTTAACAGATAGTTCTGGAAATGGTGCACAGTTTAGAGATGAGAGGGAACCAATTCTGTGGCATATTCGCATGATATCCAGAGTTTATATTCACATTTTTTCACTGAAATAAAAATGTCCAGATTGTGTCAGGATCATTTTTTTATAACGTGGCTAGTGTGCCATGTTTCTATCACACATTAATGGATTGTCATGTACCATCCAGCTCTGTGAACATCGCGGTGAATTGCATACTCTATGTGTTTAGAGTGCTTCTGGCCCGTTTGCCGGCTTTTTTCTCTTTCTGTAGGTTTTCATACTGCTGAAGGCTTCGACTCCTATTGAAGGCTTCGACATTCACGTTAGAACTCTGATGGTTCATCTCCACGGGGATCAAAATTAACAGCCATTCAGGGAGCACATGGACGTCGTTTTATAAACCTGCCAATTTGTAGCACAATCACTGACTCTTACTTATGTGAAAAGGAAAATATATTGCAATTTACTGAGGTTCTGGGTAATAAAAGCGGTCCCCAGAGAGCCACCCTTTTCATTTAAGTGCTACGGTTCACAACATGAAAAAGCTGAGATGCTGTTGCTGTCCTTGACGTTGCATTTCGTTGTAGAATTAAACAATTTTATATGATTATATATAATGTTTCAGACCTGGAATTTGGCCCATATTTAAGCTGGCCAGTTGCTGTGCCGTTTCTCACTCAGCAAAATATCAATCAGCTGTTCCATTTGAAAATAATTTTTGTCGAGCTTTCACAGAAACGCTTTTCAATTCTTAAGTTCGAGAGAAGTTTACAAAATGGCTGCTGTAAAGAAGAGATCTGCAGAACTGAACCTGAACCTCATTCTCAAGCTGATCCCGAGCTGAGTGTTTTAGTTGATAAGCTGTAAAGCTGGAATAATAAAGCAGAGAAAGAATATTAAATCTAATAAATAATGAAGTAAATGGCGCTGCTCTTTTCCCACCTCCTGTGTCCTTGTTTCCCACCCAGATGAAAAGGGTTGTCACATTAACATTAACAAACTGTCAAAAAGTAAATTCTCTCTTGCAGTTCATTCTGGGTCAGTTTTAAAAAATATGAATAATAACCGAGTCTCTTGTGAATCATGCATAAGGCATAAACACACCGTCGATCCGGGGGCTGACCCCAACCTGTGACCTGATTGAATTAGCCCAGGCCGACATGGTCCGCTAAATAATTCATGCGGCGGCACTCGCCGCTGTTGCTCTCCAGCAAAGTGTGTGTAATGAGTCCAGAGAGACCTGTTTAAAGCTTTACACAGTTTATGAGCGAAAGCTGCTTTATCGCACGGCGCTCGCCGAACACGTACATAACGATTTCGTTTACGCAGCGGTGCTCGATCCTCAAATCAGATTTATTTCTGTTCGTGATCAGACTGGTGGATTCAAACGTACTCCGAGAGCGACTGCTTATTATCCGGACCTTGAGGAAACAGGTGTCAGCAATTGCTATTTTAACTGATTAGATCTTGAATTTAGGCGTGTTCATGTGAAACAATTGTTTTACTGAAATAGAGCTTTTATTCATTTATTTATTTATTGTAAATTTGGATTTTTTTATATACTGTATTAAGCCCACATGAGAAATTTGCCTCTGCTTTTAACCCATCCAAAGTGAGAACACACACCCAGGGAACAGTTGCCCCCCCACCTTCCTACTCTCAACTATCGCCACAGGCTGTGTGCAGTGATCGAAAGATCAAGCTCAAGAGTGCAGCAGGAGAAAATAAGATTCCTGCAAAGAGTATCTGAGCTCACAATTAGAGAAATCCTTATGAGTTCAAACACCCGGGATTAGCTCAGAGAATTTTTTGGCTATGTTTTGGTTATATCCAATCGGGAAAAGACCGAGATGCAGACCAAGGACACGATGGAGAGATAATATCCCTCAGCTGGCTTGAAAACGCCTCAGTATTCCCCGTAAAATAAACAGGAGGAGGTGGTGAGAGAGGGGGTTGGACTAAGCATTTCTGGTAAAAACCATCTGATGGTGTCTGTGCCATCAACACCACTGTAAATGATTGTTTAGATCCAGAAACACATGCGTATGTGACTGCCATGGACGTGTGACCTCACACTTCATTACCGCTAAAATGTCATATAAAGATTTTAACAGTGATTATGACACAGCATTGATGACTAACATCACTAATCCCAGCAAGCTCCACTTCCCCAATTCAAGCCCGACAGAACGGATAAACGGACAGGGCGAAAGTATTCACAGGTTCTAACGAACTGGTTGCAGATTCTCCGTGCACTGTTTACATGTACAGCATAGATTCTAGACTGTGGAGTCTGTAAACACTCTGAGCCTTTTAATCATGCGGCTTGTGTTTTAGGTCGTTTTATATGATATATCTCTCAGCAAAACATCATCCAACTTTGATTAAAGCAAACATGAACAGACAGAGACAGAAAAAAGAAGAATCACCTCAGAAAAGTTCCAAACCTTTCATACCGGCTATATTTTTGTTTTGTTATAATTAGGTCTGTAGTCAATACCGTTGTACGTATAACCGTGATCATTTCCCTAAGCATGATTAATCTAAGATGTAATTATTCATTCATTCATTCATTCATTTCTGAACCGCTTATTCCTAATTAGGGTTGCGGGGGGGGGCTGGCGCCCATCTCAGCCGACTCTGGGCGAGGGCGGGGTACACCCTGGACAGCTCGCCAGGCCATCGCAG
>JAOUQZ010000034.1:1016852-1030165 GCA_028564935.1 Neosilurus hyrtlii
TCACATTGCACCCGACCCCTATTGCCCCTCCCACAGGTGGTGGGTCCATGGGAGGGTGGACCCATGTCTCCTCTTCGTGCTGGGCCTGGCCGAGCTCCATGGGCAAGAAGCCCGACCACCAGGCACTCACCTTCGAGCCCCTCCCCCAGGCCTGGCTCCAGGGGGGGACCCCAATAACCCACATCCGGGCAAGGGAAACTGTGTCCTTGATGTAATTTTGCTCATTGAAGTCTTGTGAACCGCGCTTAGTCTGGACTTTCACCTAGGACCTGTTTGCTTTGGGTGACCCTACCAGGGGCATAATGCCCCCGACAACATAGCTTCCAGGATCATTGGGACACGCAAACCCCTCCACCACGATAAGGTGGCGATTCGAGGAGTGGCATTTACACACTGGTGCTTCTGAAAATGTCACAATAGATCAGTAGGGGGTAAAATATGTACAGTATAGTCTTTGCTTGTATGAAGATTTTGCTAATAGTGAAAAATAAGCATGGTAAACAGATACACAGAAGTTAATCCTTCTCCCTCAGAAAAATGGCTACAGTAGGAGTTCCCTGAGGTACAATCGGCCCTAATGTACTCCATATGGCTAACTCTAAGGGCCAGGAAGGTTCCCAAGCAGTGTATAAAGGGTACCTTTTGTACATTTAAAGGTACAATAATGTGTATTACTGCGATTGCCTGGCGAGCTGTCTAGGGTGTACTCTGCCCTTGCCAAGAGTCAGCTGAGATGGGCACCAGCCACACTGTGACCCTAATAAGGATTAAGTGGTTTAGAAAACAATGATAATGTGTATTAAATGAATTTTCTGAGTGATTCCCAGCACTAACTTCTCATGATAAAATTGAGTTTAAAGAGTGTAAAGTATAAAATTAGTTGTATCAGAACAAGGCCCAAAACAGACCATCATAATAATAATAATAACAACAACAATAATATTAATACTAATATTGATAATAATAATAGTAATAATAATAACAGTAATAATAATAATAGTAATAATAGTAATAATAATAGTAATAATAGTAATAATAATAATACGGTACTACTACTAATAATAATAATAATTACCTATTCAGGATGTAACCCCACCTCTCATCTGAAGTTAGCTGGGATTGACTCCAGCTTTCCGCATGACCCTGGCGAATAAGTGGTATAGATAATGGAGAGATGGATGGGGGAATAGATGAATGGATAATATTAATTCCATTGCTTACTCACATACCTCATATTCCCGGTTTATACGTGAAAACCCTAGTAGGGATTAGTGTGGCCATTCCAGCGGATTTGGGAAAATATGAATAAATGGAAACCTGCACTTTCCTGAGAAACATTAGCATCTCCATTAGTTAAGCATACATCACAGCCATCATGTCTACCATGTGTGGTAGTCGCTTTTCTTCTCTTCTACATTTTTACCTCCATAGAAATCTTTAGTAACATCCAGTAGGTCATGTACACCTCACAAATGCCTTCATGGTTGCAATGATTAAACTAATCTGGCGTTTGACCCACAGTAATTCTTGCACGACCAAACTTTGCGTGAATGGAAGCCATGCCTTTGTGGGTCTCAAAATACTGCCGGTTGAGTCCCTGAACACACACACATACACGCACAAAATAAAAAGGTTTACCATGAAGCAGTTTTGGCTATGTGAGACCAAGGTGTAAGAGGGGTTGTAGAGAATTTTAGTTTTTAGATTCCTCCCTAATTTAATTTTACTATGTAAAGCTGCTTTGTGACAATGTCAATTGTAAAAAGCACTGTACAAATTACTAAAACTGCCTAAGAGTTGTTCATCATGGGGCATCATGGTCAGAGGAGTGTCAATGCTTATACATCATGATAATATGTCTCTAAAAGCTGACGCACACGTAAGCGATTTTTTCTGAAAGTTTTATTTTGAAGGGAACTGAATAAATTTGAACTGGAATTCACAAATTTTCAGAACTAGTCGGTCAAATTCGAGGTAAACGATCCGTAGTCGCGGTCTTGGTGGAAATTTTTGGACCCGTGCAAAATTTGGTGCAGAATTACAATTTTCACAGTATGCTAATTCCAGCCAATATGACAATCGAAGATATTCGAAGGTTTTGGAAGAGACCGCTAATTTCGAGCATAATGGCGGTAGTTTCGTCCGAAACCAATCGAGAATGAAGTTGCACTATTTCACGGATATATCGCTTATGTATAAGTCAGCTTTAAGGCAGCTGTTTTTGGCTGTTTGGGGTGCATTTTGTTTGTCCTTGGTGCAGCTTGTTGAGTCTGTTAGAATATACTATAAATCACAAGACTACTGGTGTTAAAAATATTCGTATCATGATTTATAGTACAGCTTTTTTAAACAATGTTGGTTTTAGTAATGACTTCACCCTCAATTAAGTGATTTCTGGTAAAATGTCAATGAGTCCTTTCTACATTTTTTTTGTGTGTGTGTTGGGTTTGTGAATGAAACGTTTGTTCATCTGTGTTTCTGTGGTTTTGGGTAAGTCTGTTGAATGAGGAACTTATTTCTTTTTTAAATAGGTAGCACTCTAAAACAACTCCGTGTGGATCTGCTGAACAGAATTATTCGAGACGTGCTGCTGCACAGGCTTTCAGGAAAAGAAGTGCCTGTTGATTGATCCTTCTCTGAAATAGACCACATGGTGTTGTTGTATAGTTTAATATCGCCATAGTTTGCATTGCATGCCTATTTGGAACAATAAGAGTGTGAAGAGGCATCTGGGAGTATTTTTAACACACAGCATTTGTCTCATGACTGAAAGTAAAAGGGGATGTTGAAATTCTTCTGACGTCTTTTTCTTTTCGCTTTGACGCACACAAGTGTTCGTGTGCTGTAGAAATGCAGAACAAATCAGCACAGCACAGATTGACACAAAAATCAATATGATTCCAAAATGATAATAATAATAATAATAATAATAATAATAATAATAACAATAATAATACATTATTACAAACTCCAAGTCCAGTCTTGAGTCCATTTCAGTTCATTTGCATTTTTGTTGTTGTTGTTGTTGTTGTTGTTGGTGTTGTTGCAATATTGACTCAAGTCACATTTTAAGGGATTTAAAAAAAAAAAAACACAGTCCTGTACATTTTATTTCATTTCACACACGCTCTCCTCCAAAATACAGTAAGACAGTGTGTCTGCTGCTTTTCAGCTCAGAAAAACAACAAAAAACAACATCTGATGTGTTTAAGATGGCTTTTTAGTTTCAGAAAACTGCGTCCAAACTTTCCCCATTTCATTTTTGCAGCATTTGCTCATGCACAGAAAGTCTTTCGACATACTTGTATAGAATCCAGCTCTATACACACACACACACACACACACACACACACACACACACATTTCTGTCGTTTGTTAAAATGATCAACAACAAGCTAAATGATAAGACTGAAGAACAAATGCTAGAATGTTTTGGTAATTTCAACTCAAATCTTTTCCCACATCCTGTGTTTCATCTGTGACCTCATGATGTGTTCATGTACCGAAAATTACACATACAGTATAATTTGTTTTATTAAGTACAGTATAAATAGACGTCATCTGGTTTCATGTATCGTCATATTCTGTTAAAGTGAAGGGGCGTGGCCAGGAAAGTGACTTCTAAGAGGTGAAGGGTCATGTCCAAGAGAAAGTCTTAATTAAAGTGAGTGAGGGGTGGGGTCATGGGGGAGGGGCCTGCTTTTGAGAGCTGAGGGGGCAGGGACAAAAGGAAGGCTTTGAAGGGGTAAGGGGTGTGGCCTGAAGCAAGGTTTAGGAGAGGGAAAGGGGTGTGGCATGAAGAAAGGATTCGGAGAGATAAGGGGGTGTGGCCAGAATGAAGGCTTCAGAGAGGTAGGGGGAGTGGATCAAAGGATGGATTCATGGAGGTGAGGGAGTGTAGCCAGTCTGTAGCGAGGTGAGTAAAGGAGTGTCATCAGGAGGATGGCTTCAGAAAGGTGAGTGAGGGGCGTGGCCAGGAAAACAACTTTAGAAGAGGGTGCGGTCAAGAGTAGAGTTTAAGAACGGTGAGTATGGGGGCATGGTCAAGAGGATTGCTAGCTTTGCAAAGACTCCAAGGTGCGTGTACATTATCATTAAGGTGGTTTTAGAGAAATGGGGGGGTGGGGCCACATGAATGGATGAAAAGAAATAGGGGGGTGACTTGATGCAGGGAAGTGAGGCAGTGTGCCAAGTGAAGGGAGCAAGAGAGTTGAGGGGGTGTGGTCAAGGTAAAGGCAGGAAAACACTAAGTGGTCTGGTTAGGAGTACAACATAAGAGGGCTTCAGACAGGCAAGGGAGGGGGAGTGGTCAGAAGAAGTTGAGTGTGCGTGACCAAGAGAATGGCTTAAGTGAACTTCGCTTCATTAAATTATAATTTTAGAACTAAACTTTATGCCTTTTGACAGGGGTGGTAAGCAAGAAGGTCCTGGGTGCGAGCCCCGGGCTCAGCTATGTGCACAAAGTACAAATTCAGTGCCTTATAGTTTTGGCGCCATGTCATTAAGGTTAGTGGTGTGCCAATACATTTAAAACAGGTAGACACATTTTACTAGTGAATGAATTTACTACTAGAGTGTTTTTGTTAGTTGCACACAGAGCGCACTCAGGTGTGTTTGCATATGAGGTGTAGGAGCAGAGACTGAAAGTAGTGTAAATCGTTGAAAAAAAATATTCTGCAAATATTGATGTTGAGATGACTGAGGTGATTTGTTTTCAGGATTTTTTGAGCAGTGAATGAAGCGCGTGTCTGTCTCTGACACTGTGTTTTCTCTTCTGAGGTTTGAGGTAATGTATGCAATGCCAAAGTGCACACTGGATGTGAGCCACAAGAATTCCATTTAATTTGCTAAGTGGCGAAGTGGCCACGGTTAGGGGGGGCTACTACACCCGAGCCTAGTGGCTCATCAGGCCGGTGCTTATTCTCGTTTACTGTAGCGTGAGGTGACTAAGAGTTCAACTCCTCCTGGATGGGACGCTCGTCCAACTCAGGTTACCTTAGCAGTATTTTTACTGGTACCCAATTATACTGCTGGGTGGACAGAGGCACACTTGTGGTTAAGACCTTGCCCAGAGGGTCTTAGCACGGTTGGAGGTCCAATGGGGATTCTAACCCACAAACCTCCTCATGAGCCCAGCACCCTTACCACTACGCAACGGTTTAACCTTCAGAAAGTAAATCATTATTCCCACATTCCAAAATATAAAGTGAATCAGAACTCGGTTTGAACTCAGTTTGTCTGTATCAGTTAGACAAATTACACAATACTTGTGAGTTCACTTTGGGTGGTATAGTGATTAACACGTCCTCTTCACAGCAAGGTCTTGGGTTCGAGTTCCGGGCTCAGCGAGGGTGTTTCTCTGTGGAGTTTTACTAACCACTACAAACAGTCGCGCCCAGCTTGTTTATATTTGAACACTGAGCTTTTTTCTAGTTTAAATGGTTCATATTTTAGTCCCAAATATCTGTTTGACATACATCAGTGCTACACAGTAATTAATTTCATGGAAA
Source organism: Neosilurus hyrtlii (assembly GCA_028564935.1). Taxonomy (NCBI): domain Eukaryota; kingdom Metazoa; phylum Chordata; class Actinopteri; order Siluriformes; family Plotosidae; genus Neosilurus; species Neosilurus hyrtlii. The sequence goes on from JAOUQZ010000034.1 coordinate 1,022,363, forward strand.
AAAACATTTACGCTTGTAGTTTTATGTCATTTAGATGTGGTTGTTGCTGGGAGTAAATGGAACAGTGACGGAGGGAAAATCATCTCCTTTAGTCACTAACTCAAAACATTAGGAGAGTGGATCTCTTGTGCCGAACATGATATCAGATCAGATGTTGATGTTTTCACAGCCAGGGCATCATGTGACTTTAAGCAATGACAGATGCGTGCATCAGTTTCACAGTGGATAGCAAAGCCAAGGCTAACACTGTGTGTCACGCCTTCTAGTAATTGTTCCAGCTGTGATTTTCCTTCAGGAGTCAGACCTGCTAAAAGAATTACTGAGTATTCTCCTCGGAAGGAAAAAGCGAATGATCTAGAATTCATGCCATCTTTTGATGAATCCCAGGGGTGTTCCAGTGAGTTACCAGCAGGACCTCAGGAATAAAACAGCTGTCGCTAATCTGTTTTAAATGAGAGAAAAGTTGGCATACTCATAAAAAAGAACATGAGCATGCAAACTTTTTTAGTGCCTACAGTTTAACTGAAACAGATGCCCAAGGTCATGCTGGTTACGGTAAAACCCTGTACATGCACCAACCCCAAATATCATACAGCATTTATGATCACTTTCTATTTATCATTACACTTAAAAGAAAGTCTCAATCGAGGTGAGTAAGGGGTGTGGCTATGTGGAAGAATGTGGATACCTGGAGTGCAACTGGGAGAATGACCTCAAAGAGATGAGTTAGGGGGTGTGGTCAGGATGATAGCTTATAGAGGGGTGAGAGAGAGGGTGGGGCCATGATGATTAAATTCAGAGAGGTCAGTAAGGAGGTGTGGTCAGGAGGATGACTGTAAAGGGGTGAATGAGAAGGTGAGGTCTGGAAAAAGGCTTCAGAATGGTGAGGGGGCGTGGCCAGGAAAAAGTCTTCAGATAAAGGGAGGGTGTGGCCGGGAGGACGACTACAGGAGGAAAGGGAGAGGGTGTAGCCAGGAGAATGACTAGTGTGGTTAGTGAGGGGGTGTGGTCAGGAGGACAACTGCATTGTGGCCAATTTTTGGTTACAGTTACCCGATGTTTACGATACATATTTAATTGTAGCTAAAAAACAAAACAAAACAAAACACTGCGAGCGATTTTATTACACAAAATTAAAAACCTGAAAAGAAAGCAAGGACACCACCCCAGGATGTTTTCCAAGTAAGAATATCAAGTCGAAAGGCTGCCTACGTGAGATATGTGGAAGGGGGCGGGGTTTCCAGAGGGTCAGAGAGTTCAATACATGTATGCGGCTGTCAATCATTACAGATTCACGCCTCCTCCTGCATATTTGTGTGTGTGATGTCTCTTAGGGACTCGGAGTGAAAATCACAGACCTTAAGAGTAATGTGTGTAACGGTTGGCAGATCAGAGTAGCAATAGACGCTGGCTTTAACAAGCACCTTTAACAAATCAAGCCAATAGACTGAGATGCTAGCATTAGCTTCTGAGCGAGGTTCTTTGGAAACTTAAAGGGCCTTTTCGTCTCCTGGGTGCACTTTTTTGCATTTTGTATGAAATGAAGCCTTAGAAACTGCTGTATCTGGGTCTAGGCATTAGCTCATGGCACAAGTGTAACCTCACAACACAACATGAACAACTGGGATGAAATGTTAGCATAGCATAGCTCCTAGTTAGCGTTACAGATTGACAAAATAAAGCTCATATTCCTCAATGTTTTTTATCCATGGCATCAGAAATGGCGCAGAAATTCCACACACACTGGACTGAAATTAGCTTTTAGCACAAGGTGAGTAATTTTTATCTTATCTATATGCACTCCCTTTCACGCTTTGTACATAGCATTAACACGGAAGGAATAAAACAGGTTTAAATGGATGATACACTGCACTGAGGTGTTAGCATCAGTTCCTAGCGCAATGCCTTCATTCTTTGAAAATGACTTTCTGTCAGATCCAAGATCTCATCAGCGCGCTTCATACAATAGGTGACACTGTAGATCGATTAGCTGGTTTAGCTGACTGCAGCAAGATGTTAGCATTAGCTCCATGAGAAATTTCCAAAAGGTACGTATATGGTCTTTTCTGAATTCCGTGGACGCGCCTCTTTTTACGCTTTGCACATGACAACGACAAGCGAGGGATTAAACCTTAAAAGTGTCTTTCCTTCAGGTTTAACTGAATGATCCACTGGATTGAGATGTTAGCAACTCTTAGCACGTGATGTAATGTAAAGTGTCTTTTCCACCGATTCCGCGCTGATTTTTTGCGAATACGCTTCCTGTCACGCTTTGTAAGCGTTAGCAGCAGGCGCTAAAGCGAGCTGGCCATTGGGCGGCGCTGAGCATTGCTCCTCCTCCAGTAGCACGCCTGGCTCAGCATGCGGGATGCTATCATGGTAGCTGCTGAAGCTGATGTTGTCCTCCTTGAGCTCGATGGTCCAGAATGGTGCGTTGAGTTTGCGGTTGCGGTACTCGCGATACGTGTACACAGCACCCACGAAGCCCATGAGCAGCACCAGCAGAACAATGATGACAGCCAGGATGATGACGTTGAACTGCGTCCATGAGACCACGGCGAGCGCAGAGGCTGTGCTGTTGCTGGCCGCAGGGTCTCCAGGGCTGGATTGAAGGGGCGGGGCTTTGCTGAGACCGATAGAAGCAGGAGAAGAGGTGATGTGGATGGATGAAGGTGGTGCAGAGGTGGAGCTGGAGGTCTGAGGCCTTGTAGTGATGGGTGGAACTGGGAGGAGCCTTGAAGCTGAAAGATGACAAAAATTATTCATTAGCTCAATTTTTAATGTAAATGACTGGAGCCAGAGGTAGACATTAAAGACAGTCACGGTGAGGGCTTCTCAAAAGTATGTGCCCCCACAGGACTCAACCTGCACCATAGCAATTAATTTAGGGTAATTTCATGCCAAAAAATACTCTGATACTAACGTATCATGTAATAATGATGGTTATATCTCAAAATCTGAAGATTTACATGTTTCTAAGCACTGGTGTTATGGTCACAAACTAAAGCACTGGTCCTTGGCGGGAGCTGTTTGCCATCAGACCGAAACACACACAACACACAAGAAGCATTGTGTTTTGTGAACACATCCTCTCATTATGATGCTATAAATATCTGAGATGCTTCCAGGAAATCTTCTGTGTGGTCTTAACCTTCAAAATTCATGAATTTGTCCAGGCCATTGCTCTGCTCATGCACATGCCAGCTTTTTGAACTTTACATAGTCACTCTCTATGACGTACACCTATGCATGGGGTAGCTAACCTTTGAATATCTGACCTTTGACCTTGGCAGAGTGACCTTGAACATATAAAGTTTGGGAAATTTGCTCGGGTCATGCACATGCCAGTTTTTTGAACTTTGCATAGTCACTCTCTATGACGTACATCTGTGCGTGGGGTAGCTAATTTGCATATCTGACCTTTGACCTTGGCACAGTGACCTTGAACATATAAAGTTGGTCCAGGCCATTGCTTGGCTCATGCACATGCCGGTTTTCTGAACTTTGCATAGTCACTCTCTATGATGTAAACTTGTCCGTGGGGCAGCTAATTTGCATACGTGACCTTTGACCTTGGCACAGTGACTTTGAACATGCTGTGTCTCGGATACATTGTATTTGCCTTGATAAGTTCAAATCAGGAATATTTCTGCTGTCGTATAGTTTCTATCAAACCTCTAAAAAGTCTTTAAATAACAAACAATTTACATTACATCATAGTCATTACATTAAATATACTTGACTGATATCCCACAAGTTCTTCTTGTGCCCCACAAACAGCTGGAGACCTGAGATATTTTTTGACAGGCACTAGCGCTGGAACTTCTTGCAACTGGAACAAGTTGCCCCGGCATGACTAACAAGGTAAAAACTTTTCTGTAATAAGTTGACACCAGGGTGTAGTGGTTACCACGTCCCCCTCACAGCAAGAAGGCGCTGGGTTCGATTATCCGGGCTCGGCGAGGGTGTTACTGTGTAGAGTTTGCATGTTCTCCCAGTGCTTGCGCGGGTTTCCTCAGGGTACTCTGGTTCCTCCCACAATCCAGAAACATGCACATTAGGCCAATTGGCTGTTTTAAATTGCCTCTAGGTGTGAGTGTGAATGGTTGGCCCTGCAATGACTTGGCGAGCTGTTCAGTGTGCACCCCGCCTTCACCCAGTCGTCTGAGATAGGCTCCAGCTTCCCAGCAACCCACATTAGTAGTGGTGTCCATTCAGGTCATTAGGTCATTCTCAGGTTTTCTAGGCAGATGGGCATTTCTGAGCATTGTACTTGTCGGACAAGGAGAAGAACTACCCTGAACACAAAGAGATATGCGAATTCTAAAAAGGACACCGTGCATTCGTTTTTATATTTATGATAAGTTGCCACTGTCTTTTCCTTATTACTCACTCACTTATTTGCTGAACTGCTTAATCCTATTAGGGTCGTGGGGAGGCTGGAGACTATCTCAGCCAACACTGGGAAAAGGCAGACTGCTCGCTAGACCATTGCAGAGCAAACACACACACAACCATTTACATTCACATCCACACATAGGGGCAATTTGGAACAGCCAGTTAGCCTAATGGACTGTGGGAGGAAACCGAAGTACCCAGAGGAAATCTGAGCACAGGGATAACATGCAAACACAGAAACGCCCATGCCCGGGACTTGAACCCGGGACCTTCTTGCTGTTAGCGTAACCACTACACCACTGTGCCGCCCCCTTTTATTTACTCAAACCTTGTAATCAGTGAAAAATGCAAAAGCACACCTTATGTTATTTTGTTTCTGATTACTGATTTGCAAATACATGCTCGACTTGCCACCGGTTAGAGAGTGACTGTGTAAACATGGTGGAAAGAGCGAGCAACTTGATCTGGGGGGCACTTGTTTTCTTTGCCTTCGTCCAGCTACGAATTCCCTAAGATCTCTGAAGTTGTGCTGTAATATTTGGCACCACAACGTTAGCAGCCTACATGGATCGGAATTGTTTGTACAGCACATCACACAGATACTTGATCAGAATGAGATCTGTTTTGTCAGAGGACATCCTGAATTCTTCATTATGTTTCTGAAACCGTTCCTGACTATTTTATGCCGTTTTAAATGGAACAGGAACCAAGGCTACCCAGCAAAACATTACTCAGAGCATCGCATAGTCTCTGCTGGCTTGCCTCATTCTCCCATCATAATTGCCCCATGGTTCAGTTTTCATGCTCGTATGTTCACTGCAGCAATAAAAGTAGAAAGCTGCAACACACTGTGTGTGCTGACATCATTCTATCATAGCCACTATGAACTTTTTCCAGCAGTCTGTGCTATGGAAGCTCTTCACTGGGATCAGAACAGGTAGGTATCCATGTCCCCATTGCAGGTTCCCTGGTGCTTTAATCAACTCTGAGGACTAAAGTTCACATTATAAACAATTTCCCAACATCACCTCTAAGTGTCTTCAAAGCACCAACAGCTGCAGAAACATGTGTACACCAGTCATGAAGTTGGCACGAGACACTGCACATTTCCATGGATATTTCACTGTTGATACATCTGAACTTTGCCGTGGGAAAGGGCATAAACAATGTTTTTGTGTGTACGCACCCTTTGTACATGAGGCTTTTTAAACTTTTTAAACTATTTTTTAAGGATATCTTAGACACACTATGACATTTGCTCCATTTTAAGGGTGCCATCACTTTTGTAAACGCTTACTTAATTTGTGACCCGCTGGCTCCTGCATAATACGGCAGGGCAGTGTTTTGACAAAGTAAGTTGAAAATAGCGGACCTCGACGAAAATTGCGATATTGCCAAAATACATCCTTCAAAGCACAATCTTTAACATGACCAAGCTCAAATATACATAAACACAATCTATGTATGCTAAACTACTTGTTTAAGAAAGGGTTCCATGTCCACGTTGTTGTAAAACAATGCAAATATCCACTTATTTTGCCGATTTTCAAATGGCTTTTGTGATTGTTCAGGGTATTTCCTTATTATCCATATTCACTACCAGAATCCTCTCCCTACTTACAGAATCCCAGAAGGATTCCCCCGATCATATAATGCTAAACCAATGAGAAGCCTCAAATCAGAAATGACTCAGTGTAAATAGAACTCATCTGTTGCTATTAAGAGGCTAGAAAGATTGCGCTGATTGGTCGACATCCAGGTTAATTTAGTTTTTTGATGTTAGCGATTCTCAGAAACTGGTTCAATTGCCATTTTTTCAAAAGCATATTTCTAAAATAGCATTTACTTATTAGCGACATACAGAGTGATGTAACTCAGTCCCTTCTCATACTATAATCATGTATTATACCTCATTCTGAAGCAGATTCAATTTTATTATATTTATTTAATATTCCAAATATATCAATATCTCAGTATGACAAATTTCCTACTTAATCCGTATCATGTTGGAGTGGGTCACATTGATTTCCATTTGATTTTTAGAAGCCATTAATATAACCCACACGTACTTCAAAAGATTTTCACTTCAACTTTTTGAAACTAGAACGTTTTTTACATTTTCATGGTCATGAAATTTTTTGGAAGTGAGTGATCTATGAATGAATAAACATCATGTTTCAGTTAAGCTAAGTTCACTAAGTCATAGTTCCTTACTGTTTTCACTTTTCTTTTCCCTGATACTGACACAACAATTCGAGTGCATTTTAATATTCTGTCTGCAGATCAGTGTGACTGATATAATTGATGGCCTTCAGCACTTGGATTTTACTGTTTGCTGAACAGCTGAACATTTGGCTGGATAACAGAAAAAACATGGTGGAGGTGGGGGTGGGGGGTCTTACGCAACAAAGGGCTGTCATCAAGCTGCGTCTAAAAGCCGTCATTAGACTGGCTTCTGATGTAATCGTCCTGTTGCAGGATGCAGTGACTTCAAATCGGGCTCTTATCAATGTTGTAAAAGAAATCTATCATTCACTAGTTTCTTGATTATATGCCGTCTGCTGGCTTACTCTTACTTACAAGTGTGAATGATTTACTGGCATCTTAAATTCCCTGTACTCTTCCCTCTCACTTACTCACTAGGGTCAGCTAGTACCTATCTCAGCCGACGCTGGGCGAAGGTGATGTACACCCTGAACAGCTCGCCAGACCATCATGTGCACAACTATCTACACTCACACCTAGGGACAATTCGGAGCAGACAGTTAGCCTAACATGCATGTCTTTGGACTGGGAGAGGAAATTGGAGTACCCGGAGGAAACTCGCACAAGCACGGGAAAAACATGCAAACTGCACACAGAAACGCCCTCGCCAAGCCCAGGACTCAAACCTTCTTGCTGTGAGATGGTTGTGCTAACCAGTACACCACCACCACTCACTCACTCATTTGCCTAACTGCTTAATTCTATTAGACTCGCGGGGAAGCTGAAGCCGACACTGGGCGAAGGTGGGGTACACCCTGAACTGTGCACAGAAGTGGGAGGTGTTGGTTAAACATTCTACAGGTGCACGTGAGATTGGTCATTCTTTTCACTGCGCTCAAACCTTGAGCAAATATCCGACATGTTAAAGCATCACAGCCATGTAAAAAAGTACGTTCCATGGAATTTTTTTTTCTTTTTGAGCAAGCAAACATTTCACCCTGTTTGATACCCATTTTTCACGGTAGTTTGGAATGACGTGATCCAATCGCAAGTTCGAATTCGGCTTGATGCCACAGCCATCTGTGACCGGGGGTCCATGGGAGCTAATTGGTCGAGCTCTCAAAGGAGGGAGGGATGGCATATGCTCAAATCCCTGTTACAGTGATCACCAGCCATCTGCGAGCTCATTCGTACGAGGGG
>JAOUQZ010000034.1:1128007-1141949 GCA_028564935.1 Neosilurus hyrtlii
GTAGCCTACGTAGACACCTTCTACCTTTAAGTTGGGATAACTGTTAACATTTTGCCTTGGGCACATAATCTAAAGCAGCTAGCCATTTTAAAATTTAAATTCTTCTTATTTTGCCTGTTTGAATTAGAAAATATTACAAAACTTCACCATCGATTTCTACTTAACTTAATCCACTTACTTAAAAGCCGTTTTAAATTCTTGCGGATTATTCCGTGAATCGATGCACTCGCTCAAATGAAATAAGGGCCTGGTGCGATTTGCATTCCAAGTGAAGACGCATTTGGAAGAGGCATGGACCAATGGGAGGAGGCAGAAGTGCTTCCCGGAGGAGAAGTGGTCAAATCGAACGGTTGAAATAACGTGCTTCCTTTTCTGGAATTGATTTGCAGTTTCAGAAGAGGAAGCGCGGTCTTCCAACTGTTCGATTTGACCAATTCCCCTCCTGGAAGTGCTTCTGCCTCCTCCCATTGGTCCATGCCTTTTCCAGAAGAGACTTCACTATTCAGAAGAGTGTAAATCGCACCGGGCCAAGGATAACGTGGTGGGAAGACCACGTGTTAACGAAGGCGGGGCCAGCAGAGGGTAATGTTACGCTCTGATTTGTTGAATTCGATGATCTGATCTGTAGTCCGCAGCGCTGCTGTCAGTTTGAATTTAATTGTTTAATTAGGTGGTGGTGGAGCCCAGCTCCAGTGCTCCGGCCCATTTTAACCCCTGGGTAAACACTATATGAAGGCAAGGGGGGGGAAAACAACTCTATAAACATGTGTTTGAAAATTAATTCTAAATTTTAGAATATATAGTACAATGAAATGCAAGAAAAACAAACTAAAATTAAATTTTTATGGTTTATTTCTATATTTTAAAGCATGATAATGATGACGCCACTTGTTCAAAGTTACCGTGACAAACTGTGAGATCCCATCATTTTGATTCAAGCATTATCCGCTCAGAATGATGTATTTTTAAGCCCAAGATTGAGGACCAATCAGATTGCAACATCCCCATGTAGTATATACTAATTATAGTTATACATCTTTCTTGTTTGGATGGAAAGAAGAATTACAGACACTAAAATTAATATTAACACCTTTTAAAAAAAACAGATAATTTTCAGAAAAAAGAGTCTGCCCCCCCCCCCCCCCCCCCCCCCCCCCCCCCCCGTTTCATCTCAGACATCACTGGAAGGATATAATCTGATTTATATAATTTTGTAGTGTTTCATCTTTGATTTCATTCTGCACTGTGAAGTCAAAAATTAAAAGAGGAGAAGAGAGAAAGAGAGAGATGGAGGGAGATAAAGAAGGAGAGAATAATCACGAAGGCACTGGAGGTTTGGAGATGAGATTATCGGACACTTTCCGGGCGCTACTCATCTAGAAACTCAAAGACCTCAACATGAACAGCGCCGTGAGCTGGTGACTCATCACACACACAAGCTTCCTCTTCAATCACCAAAAAAACCAGGCGAGTGGCAAAAAGCCACCGTGCTCACGAAGCAGATAGATGAAATAAACACTTAACAAGTCAATAAAATGCGTGGGCGACATGCTGACACAGCAGGAAGGTCCTGGGTTCGAGTCCTGGTCTTGGCGAGGGTGTTTCTGTGTGGAGAGTGTGCGTTCTCCCTGTGCTTGCGCGGGTTTGTTTCCATAGTCCAAACACATGCACATAAGCGTAAGTGGCTGTTCCAAATTGCCCCTGGTGCGAGTGTGAGTGTAAATGTTTGGGTGTTGCCCTGTGAAGCTCGGGCGAATTGTTCTGCCTTCGCCTCCTTGTTAGCTAAACTAAGTAGTTTAGCAAATGAATGAATGATGAGTCACTAATGATAATCAAATGCATGCGTAATAAACAAACAAACAAATCACAAACTGACTGCATTTTTGTTGGGTTCTCAAACCCAGTATATCCGCCTTCAACACTCTGGGCATTTAGGTCCGTCTAAAAGCCGGAGCGGTTCATTATTCACAGTTTCCTTTGGTGACCACATAATGATGCTCTCTGTTGGTCAGCTGAAGCAAATCGCTGCTCAGTGTGTCTTTAATCACACTCGTTTCCACTGCGACCTTCGCTTCGCTCTCCAGCCAAGGACAGGGTTGCTATGGTTATGGGCTGCTGTGATTCCTGTAATTGGTTCCACTTGTCAAAAGACCGAGACTTCACAAAAAAACTAATTAGCTTTGATAGAGTCCTGATACGAGGGAAGAATATTTATTTCTGCGACAACAAAGCGTTACCGGGTTCATGGACATCAGATGCTTTAAACGAGGCGAAGGAAGATTTTAAACAATTTGCACTGAGGTTGTGATAAATAAGAGTATGTTTGGTTCCAAGTACTGATGTCAGACCAATCTTAGCATCATTACTGAAATACGTTTAATTCCTGCTGTGATTGTGAGGTCAACTGTCCTTTAATGCAAAAATTTTACATTATAAACGCACAGTGCTTTGCATCTAGATGGTTTTTGCCCTAAAGCTTTATGGATTGTTATTCTGCCATGTTTCACTGTTTAAAATTCTATAGAGTTAGAGATACGTTGTTATAGAGTATCTTATATTCATAAACATGAGCATGCCATGCAACAATTATTCAAGTTTTGCACATCAGTGTCTTGTTGTAAAACATCAAGTCTGAAATACTGGATGAGGTCATCTACTAGCCATCTACAAAATATCTACTAGCTGTTTATGAAATGTCTGCTAGCGGTCTACAAAATGTCTCTTCGAAATATCTCCTGGCTGTCTACGAAACATATTAGCCGTGAACAAAAAGTCTGCTAGCTGTCTAAGAAATATCTATATGTCTGACTACAAGGTATCTAGCTGTCTACGGAATATCTACTATCTATATAGAGTGTCTGCTAGCTGTTTGCTAAATGTCTACAAAGTGTTTGCTAATTATCTACGAAATGTTCACTTTAAGTCTATAAAATATATGTTACCTGTTTGTGAAATGTCTGCTAGCTGCCTACGAAATAACAACTAGCTGTGAACGAAAAGTCTGCTAGCTGTCTAAGCAATATCTATTAGCTGTCTTAAAAATATCTATATGTCTGACTACAAAGTATCTAGCTGTCTACATTATATCTACTAGCTGTACACAAAATGTCTGCTAGCTGTCTAAAAATATCTAGCCCTCTACGAAGTGTCTGCCAGATGTCTGTTAGTGTTTGCTAACTATATTAAAAATGTCCACTACAAAATATCTATTAGCTATTTATGAAATTTCTCCTGCCTACAAAATGTCCACCAGCTGCCTAAGAAATTCCTAGCTGTCTAGTCAATGTCTACTAGCTGTCTATGAAATATGTCCCAGTGTTTAATGATTTGAATGCCCTAATTTTACAGGATGTTCCCACTAAGTTGGTGGCAAAGGCGGTTCCACTGCCGATGGCCGTGAGAGGTCACTGGTTCTTGAGCCCTCGTACCGAGTACTGTGTGGCCGTACAGACTGCCATCCGCCAGCCTGACGGAGACTATCAGGTCCACTCCACCTCCTTTCTACTTCTTTCAACTTGTCCAATATTTGTAAGTTATTAATGCTATTATTATTATAGCAGGTGTCTGAGTGGAGTCAGGTGGTGGAGTTTTGCACTGGAGGTAAGAATCATCATCTCCATCACCCCATATTTATTTCGTCATTTATTACTTTCCTACATTTCCCACAATGCTGTTGTGCAGGTAACAGCTAGACTAAATAAACAGAACACCAAAACTACAGACTAAATTATCTTGAGAGTAGATAAACCACAGATACCGAGCATCGTGGTGGATTGATTGTATCTGGAGGTGTGTGATCGTGTTCCTGTGCTGCAGATTACGCAGTAGATCATCTGCAGCAGCTCCTGGATAAAGCTCGGGGTGTAGCGGGAAGGCTGCTGCGCTTCTCTGTGTTTTACCGAAACCAGCACCCTGAATACTTCCACTACGTCAGGTTAGTGTCCCTTCATCATTTTACCAGTTTCTCTCTCTCCAATAGTCCCTCGCTTTTACTTAAACATTTTTTAAATATGCTGTCTTACTCCGGAGTGTCGGATCCCGAATTCAAATCCAGGTTGCTGTTGCAGCCATCAACGGGAGTCAATGGGAGCTAATTGGTTGAGCTCTCACGGGAGGGAGGGATAGCACATGCTCGCCTCCCAGTCACTTATATTTTATTTCCAAGAGATACCACAAGATTTCCCATGATTGGGAAACAGTTATCTAGATATCTTTTAAATGTCATTTACTTTTTATTTAATATGAGTCAATAGACAGAAACTACTGGCATGCTTGCCCTCTAGCCTGCTATATTCTCTAAGCCTTATTTGACCATTTCTCTCACTTCGATTTTCTCCAAAGAACACAATGTGGAGGTTTAATGCCGCCATCTTTGAAAGACAATAGCGGCAGCCACGGCTCACCAATCAACGGAAAGCTCCATGGCGTCTTCCTGTGCTGTAACACCGAGTTCGACACAGGCCTCCCCCCTAAAGACTCGCCCTACGGCCCGCTACGCTTCCAGATCTCCGCAGCGCTCCTCCTGAAACCCGAGACGCACCTGTACTTCGCAGACTTCTACTGCATGTACACCGCGTATCACTACGTCGTACTGGTGCTGGCCCCCGTCGGCTCGGAGGGCGATCGTTTCTGCGACGGGCGTCTCCCCCTGCTGGACATCACATCCAATCCTTTCCTGACGTACGTCCCCGGGGAGGAAGTGACGTTCTGTCATGCCAGTGACGTCATCCTGGAGATTCTGTACACGGAAGCACTACCTTTGGATCAAGGCACGGTGAAGCAGATCAGCGGCCATCACCAGCTCATGAGCCTCTCTACGGCCAACGCCAAGAAGGACCCGAGCTGCAAGGTGTGTAACATCAGCGTCGGACGCTGACAGACCGAGTCCGGACTGAACTGGTGCAAGAGTTATGATGCATTTAGAACTGTTCTAGTGCACAGAGGAAGATGTCGTAGGAAAGAACGTGATGAATGTTAGCAGTGTTACAAAGATTACTTTTAAAAAAATGTCACAAAAATGTTCGGGATGGAAAATCTAACGCATTTATTTTTATTTTATATGATTTAGGCATCATCAGGAAAAAAATAATATGATTTTAGTATTAATATAAAAGCCATAAAAACGCACAAACTGCCAGACCAGTAACCATCAAGATTCTCTATAAGGATCGGTTTTACCTACTAAAGCTACCAAAATACAGCTGAATGAATAAGTTTGTACCCCCTTTAGAACAAAATCCAAATAATTTTGGTCCAAAAAGTATTTCAGCATGTTTGATTTCATATATATATATTAAATAAATAATAAAGTCACCTTGTTTATCTTAATGAGAGTTCGTAAGTTTGGATTATTTCTGCCGTATCCAGTTTTAATAACTGTTTATATTACATTGTTACTTTAATTTCAACGTTTTTTACTCATTTTACACTAAAACCTGATGTTTGAGGTACTTTTAATCACCCTGGTTTGTTTTTGGCAGCATGGTGGCGTAGTGGATAGCATGTTCGCCTCACAGTGAAAAGTTCCTGGGTTTGAGTCCTGGGTTCGACTTGAGGGCGTTTCTGTTTGGAGCTTCCTGTGCTTGTGTAGGTTTCCTCCGGGTACCCCGGTTTCCTCCAACAGTCCAAAGACACCCCCCCATATTAATAAGCTTGTATTATTTTTTTAAACACATCAGTTTTTAATAAGTGTAATACATTAGAGATTTATAAGTAATATAAAATAATACACAGTGCACCATCATCAATTGGTTCCGTGTTCAGCTTATTTCTTTGTGCTAGATGAGCTGCACTGCACCACTGGCCACCAGAGGCGCTATAGTGCGATAACGCATCAAGTGCTGCGAACCTTCCTCGAGATCCACTGCATACTCCCTGAAACACACAACCAGAGCGCAGGGGTTACTAACACTAAGGCGACAAGCCAAATATATCGTACCACGTTACTTCGTGTCTTCAAGGAACATGATGCGCATCCTAAATTTGTTCTTTTATTTAAAGAAATGTAAATAAATGACAATAAATTTAATTGGCTAGAGGCATAGTCAGGATTCCAAACTCCTCCTTGGACCGAACCTCCCTCTCTGACTGAATCATTTATATAAACCCGACTGATTGAACACACAAGAGGATGAGCTGCAGAATCAGGCGAGCTGGTACATCTTTGTGCGTATGTTTGTGTGTGTGTGTGTGTGAACTCTACCTCTGATCATCAGTCTCAGGCTCCACAAGGATGTTCTCCTGCCTCTCCTTCACACGCAGGAACACAAAGGAATCCAGACACGGCTCTGGAACTACACACACACACATCTCAGAAAACAGTCAGGAGATGGATGGATGGATAGATAGATAGATAATAGACCACAGGGGTCCAGACGCTCATGCCACAAAGACAATTTCACAATATTCCAATCCTGAAACTGACTGCTGTGACCTTGACGGTGACCCATCCAAGACCTTCCTAAGTAGATTGCATAAATAAATTGACCTTGTGACCTTGAAACAAGGTCAAGGTGACATAATTTCACTCCTGAGGGGAAGACATTCATCAAATTTGGTGACCCCATGTCCTATGAGTACCTTTTAAAAGACTTTTAAACACTCACTTGCTTTCAGCATGTCGATGGACTGCAGGTTTGGAGGCATGTGTTTCAGCACCACAGCCTTCATGTACATTTCTGTATTCGCTAGATACCTGGGAACACAGAACAAACACTGCTACTGGACACAAGCTTCTTATTCTGAGCACATGTGCCTAATCAACACAGCCCTCGCGCTGAAAACACGCCACAACTAACAGAAATGACCACCTCAACACGAAGGTAATAGTCTCGCATTCAGAAGAGACACTCACTCTTTGGCGAAGGCGAACTCCTCGGGAGAGAGGAACGAGGGATCGCCCTCGGCACGGGATTTCTCCTTCTCCAACACGTGAGGAAAAAACTTCTCAATCTGTGGCGGAGAAATAAAATTTGTTTTAATAAAGTATATCATAATATTTTAATAGATGCGAAAATCCAATGCATGCAACAATACAGCTGCTGAAGTATTCATGCCCCCCCCCATTTAATCCTGAGTAAAGTGCGTTATAATTTCAGTCCTGAGATTAAAATCAGACTTAACCTCTTCAGCAGTCAGCACAGAATCAGAAATATGTAATAAATATGTAACAAATATGTAATAATACTATATTTATTAATTTGTATTTAGTATAATACATAATTAGTCAGGATTTCAATATTAAATTAAATAGTGGTTATAAATAAGTTCGCAAACCATTTTGCTACTAAAAAGATAACTAGCCCAGGGTAACGCTGAACATGGCGCAAGCACCACCGTGCTTTCACTGCCATTACGGATGTTCTCATGGTGATGAGAGGACTTATCAGAAAAGCCATCCCTGTCCCATTACATACTCTATGCAGATTCATGAAATGTAAATCACAATGAATTACAGTAACCATGGTAACTAGTGTTGCGCTACCTTCTGTAGTCGGGAGCGGAGGTAGCTGCTGAGGACGAAACGGATTCGATCGATCTCCATACGATGAATGCTGGCCTTAAGATCGCCCTTCCTCACACGCTGCAGGTTCTCCTCCTACAAACACACACACACACACACATTCCTACAACTATCCAGTTCATATACTACTGTGTGTGCGTATGTGTGTGTGACAGACAGATAGAGAGGGTCCATGTATACCATGTGTGTGAGTTGCTCCATCACACACTCCACCAGCTCAGATTTATTCTCCAGCAGCTCAGGAGAGAACTTTTCATTAAGCCACGCCTGAACACACACACAGAAATATTTACTCTTTGGTGGTACAAAACATTTCAGTAAAAATGTTATTAAATGTGTAAAAAAAAAATTAATAGATTATGGAAAATTATTTTCTTGCTTAGGATACAGAAAAACAAACACAATAACATTTCAATAAAATTAAATAATAAGTAGTATTACGAATTTCTGATCCCAAGGTCGGGGGTTCAAGCCCCACTATCAGCGGGTTGTCACTGCTGTCCCCCAGTGCAGCTAACTGGGATATCAAAGGCCGTCCATGTCTCTCACTGTCTGTGGTGAGAGGAATGTAAAAGAACCATTGCTGATTTTTGACAAGAGTAGGCTACATAGCCGTCAGCATGTTTCCGCCCTGCGATGGCCTGGCGAGCTGTCCAGGGTGTACTCTGTCCTCGCCCAGAGTCGGCTGAGATAGGCGCCAGCCTCCCCGCGATCTTAATTAGGATTAAGCAGTTCAGAAAATGAATGAATGAATGAAAAGTAGTATTACTATTTTAAACTTCACCTTCTTTCGTAGATTTGTTTTTCAGCTTAAAATAATAATGATAATAATAATAATATTATGAATAGCATTTATTAATAGCAATAATAAGGGGAAGAGTGTTTAGCACAGCAAGAGGGTCCTGGGTTCAAGCCCTGAGCTCAGCGAAGGTGTTGTTGTGCAGAGTTTGCGTGTTCTCCCTGTTCTTGTATAGGTTTCCTCCGGGTACTTCGGTTTCCTCCCGCTGTCCAAAGACATGCACAGTAGGCTAACTGGCCATTCCAAATTGCCCCTAGAAGAGAATGTGAGTGTGACGGGTGTGTATGTGTGTGTCACTGGCCCTGCGATGGACTGGCGAGCCATTCAGGGTGTACCCCGCCTTTGCCCAGAGTCGGCTAAGATAGGCTCCAGCTTTCCGGTGATGCTAGTAGGAGCAGGCACTTCGGCAAATGAATGAATGAACAACAACAACAACAATAATATAATAACAATAATAATTAGCAGTATATACAGTCTGCCCTCACCCAGAGTCGGCTGAGATGGGCCCCAGCCTCCCCGAGACCCTAATTAGGATTAAGAGGCTCAGAATGAATGTTGCCAGCAGTAAACAGTGATGGCATTACGGTAACTATGGCAACCCGGAGAGGAAAACTAATTTGACAGACTTCTGTGCAGTTTGGGACGCGGCCCCGGTTGCCCCAGCTCTCTCAGGGCTCCTCACCTCCTCCAGCCTGGCGATGAGCTCAGCAGGGGTCAGCACATCCTCCTCCTGGCTCTCCTCTCCTCCACTCAGCTCGCTGGTCTCCGACAGCGCGTCCGCCATGATGATGTTATTATTTATACACTGTGAGCACTATGTCGCTAATGTTGGCTCTCCGGAACTGGAACGAACCGGTTTAACAAATAACCAAGCTTCCCAAAATACTAAATATCCGCGTCTACATCTCCAAAGCGTCATTTAATCCTCTGTTCATTCTTTACAGAACTCCGCCATGTTTACACACCAAGTTAAAACCCGACTTCCGGGAAGAAGAAAAATTCGCGCCATACCGTGTGGGCGTGCCCTCGCCTGACGTATGTAAAGTAGGATTTGCTCGAGGAGGTCATGTCTGCGCTGTTATGCGCATAGAATAAACAATCTTTTTAAATTAAAATGTAAAAAAATATTATTATTCACAGTTAAAACAACATACCTTGATTTTAAAGTGTATGTGTAAATAGTGCTATACAAATAATTGTTGTTATTCTTCTTGTGGTTGTTGCAGTTGTGTGTTATCATTAATGTTAGTGCTTTGAGGAGATTTATCCTGCGCACTTTTTGCGCATTGTTTAAAATGAGTGCGCAATCTGTCACAACATTTATTAACTATAATTATATATTTCCACAGATTACAAAAAAAATTCTGATTCGATTAAGCGTGATTAACACGAGGGGAATAAATACTTTATGGGTGTTGGATGCGACAAAAATGTATTTATTTATTTGTTTGTTTATATTATTATTATTATTTTATTTATTTATTTTTTTATTATTATTATAATTATTATTATCATCATTATTATTGTTGTTGTTTTGTTATTATTATTATTGTTATCATCATTGTTATTATTGTTGTTGTTACTGTTGTTGGTTTGTTATTATTATTATTATTATTATCATTTTTATTATTATTATGATTATTATTATTATCATTATGATTATTATTATTATTATTATCATTATTATTATTATTATTATTGTTATTATTGTTGTTTTGTTATTATTGTTATTATTATTATAATTATTATTATTATTATCATCATTATTATCGTTGTTGGTTTGTTATTATTATTATTATTATTATTATTATTATTATCATCATCATCATTATTATTGTTGTTGTTGTTGTTTTGTCAAGTCAATTCAAGTCAGTTTTATTTGTATAGCGCTTTTTACAATTGACATTGTCACAAAGCAGCTTTATATAGCAAATTAAATTAAGGAGGAATCTAAACATTTTCTCTACAACCCCTACACATCCTTAATGAGCAAGCCCGCGGCGACAGTGGCAAGGAAAAACTCCTTTTTTTGTTATTGTTGTTGTTACTGTTGTTGGTTTGTTATTATTAATATTATTATTATTGTTGTTGTTGTTGGTTTGTTATTATAATTATTATTATTATTATTATTATTATTATTATTATTATTATTATTATTATTATTATCATCATTATTATTGTTGCTGTTTTGTTATTATTATTATTATTATTGTTATTATTGTTGTTGTTACTGTTGTTGTTGGTTTGTTATTATTATTATTATTATTATTATCAGTAGTAGTAGTAGTAGTAGTAGTAGTAGTATTATTAAGGTTTATCCGCATATATAAAAATGTCCATGATGGGATGCCAAAAACATAACCTTTGAGTGAATTGGAGCAAATTTAGCAGGATTTTTTCAGGTTGATTAGTAAAAGTCCAATGTATAGTAGAACTGGATCTTAAAATTGGGCAGCACTGTAGCATACTGGTTGGCATGTTCACCTTACAGCAAGAAAATCCTAGGTTTGATTATGGGTTTAGGCATTTCTGTGTGAAGTTTGCATGTTCTCCCTGTGCTTGTGTGGGTTTCCTCCGGGTACTCCGGTTTTCTCCCATAGTCCAAAGCCATGCACATAGGGTTAATTAGCTGTTCCAAATTACCTATAGGTGTGAGTGTGAGTGGCTGTGTGAGTTGCTCTATGTTGGTCTGGTGAGCTGTTCAGGGTGTACCACACCTTCGCCATATCTTCGGCTGAGATCACCACCAGCCCCCCCACAGCCCAGGTAGAATTAAGCGGTTGGCCAAATGAGTGAGAATTAGTGAGTGAGAGTATTACTGAGTCTACAATCTTTATATGATGTTAAAAGAAAACATTAGTGATTTATATTTGATTTGTCATTTACTGATGCCATGATTAAGTATGTGATGAATAATGTGCCACTGGCTGCCAGACGGTAAAGATTTACTATGTGTGTGAAATTACCAAATATTTCATGGGGAAAACGAATGTGACTTTATAAAATCATCCACATGTATACACTAAGGATCTTCAGAAATGTACCACGTGTTGGGGTATTTAAATTTTTTAATGACTCCCACTTGAGCCAATAAGGGGCGCTAGAACATAAAAACAACCTTTCCCACTGTTTCTTCGATGCTTGTGCAGGATAATTAACAAAGCAAGAGTAGCTGGGGACATTGTTTACACTGTGGAACATTGTTCCTACACTACACAACTTTATTTAGATTGTAAATAATTAAAAGTACTGAAGGATATCAATATAATCCAGTTCACAGGTGATGCCACTCCTTGGTGAATGTTATATAAAGCAACATTTATTTATTAGAAAATAAAATATTATATACACAATAAAAATATACATGTTAACAAACACATTACTTCATTTGTGATACAGTTTCAGTCAGTAGTGAGAAGTAATGGATTGCTAATGTTCATTTCCTTTTTAAATTATTATCACTCTTACTTTTAATCTCATACACTTCAGTAGCGACTGCATTTGGATTTGGGATGGGGGTGTGTGTGGGGGGGTACCTTCTGAAATGCTACCTTCAATTTCAAGCTGCGACTGACAAAACCGACAGATTTTTTAGTACAGGGACACTGAAATTATGACAAGCCGACGCGACTAAATCAGTATTTCAAGTTGTGCTGAACAAATAAACTAGAAAAAAAAATTGTCCTGAGCTTCAAGTCATCATCATGGATATAAAATGTCCTGTTGAGTTGAATGACTAGAGGGATTGTCTTATGCCAAACATAAGCTACATTATTTTGACCATCAACCGCTTCAAAACAGCTGACAGTCCCAGTCCCAGGAGACGAGAGCAGTCCTGGTTAATATGGCTGCAGCGGTGCCATGCCATACCCAGTGGGTGGATGCCAAACTGGCACTGAGTACTGGTATGGACGCAACGTGGGTTCGTATGGCCCTGGGAAAGGACCCTGCAGAGGATGTGTCTGGGACGGAGGAATGCTGAGATGAGCAGGAAGAAGGACAGGTGGAAAGGGTAAAGCTTTCATCTGTTCCAGCGCTTCCGCTCTGGGTCGCTCGAAACCAGACAACATGTATGGCAAGGTAGGCAATCCGCTTTGGTGCACCAGGTACTGTTGGGTCGGCACTGGCTTGGGAACCACCATCTTGGATTTGTCCTTTCGGTCTTGGAAGCGTGGCGGAGATTGGATCTTCTTCATGTAGGCGTCAGTGCTGTTCGGTCTTTTGGAATTTGGAGCGTGGTGTTTGTAATATGGCTGTAATGACATAGACCTCCAGGGATCATGGGAGCGAGGGACAACCTTGGTGAAGCTTGAGGCAGCAGGCACCCAGCAGGGTGAGCCTATAGATGCAGGAACGGGTATCCGGTGTGCTGGGAGTCTTTGAGTTTTGTCTGGATATGTGGCTGTAGCGTTAAGGAAGTTGGGGTGAAGAGGGCGTGACAGAGAGGGTGTGTCTTTAGGGAAGTGGTAATGTATGATGGGTAAAGGCTGGCACACGCGCACCCCAGATTCAGGCAAAGCAAAGTGAGCTGGCTTCTGCTTCTCCGGTTCTGGAGCTGTAGTCTTCTGGGTCGGCACGGTAACACAGTCCTCGGAGGAAACAGAAAAAGGAGAGGGGCTCCTCGAGGAGGAAGGGGAGGACAAAGGTAGGGGTGAGCCATCAGAGGTGTGGCTTATGCGTCCTGAAGGTGTGGACGAATGTGACAGATGAATCACCGAAGGTCTCTCAGGCTCTGTTCCGTCCTCCAGTCCAGCTGGGGGCGCTATGCTCAAGCTAGCTTGTGCCAGACGCTTCTTCTTCTCCAGAGGTGAAATAACAAGGGCAGGGACTAGAGGCTGGAGAAGAGGCTTCTCTCGGAGGTGATTGTCTTGAGGTGAAACCTGGTCACCATCTGAATGTTCAGAGGAAACCGGCCACGAACCAGAGTGAGAACACACTCCTCGTTCACAGGGGTGACTGCCTCTCAGAATTTCCTGAAAAAACAACACACACATGTTTTAGTGAGAAAAGCAAGTCAGAGCAGACAGGGTTCAAAACAGGACAACATGAAGCAGCTAAGAACCCTTACTCATCCAAAAAAGCCAAAAAGGAACCTTTTTAAGTATGTAAACAAGCTGCAGTGTTGAATTCGGAAATACGTTACACATAAAAGTGAATGAAAATTCTAAAGTTTTCCTGAGAAACGTTTCACATCATTATGTGAGATAAGGTACACAGGAAGTTCATCTGAAGTTAATCTAAATGTTCATTATCTCCTTTGTCATCCTGTGGTATATTTCAAAGCAATATAAAAACAACAAATTGAGCTTCAGATTCTCACATAGAGCTAAAGTAAAGAATAGTATAGTATATCATAGTATAGTGTTGTATATGATAGTGTAGTATATGCAAGTATAATATAGTATAGTGTAGTGTAGTTTAGTATATTTTAGTGTAGTATATGCTAGTATAATGTAGTATAGTGTAAAATAGTTTAGGTTATTTAAGTGTAGTATATGCTAGTATAATATAGTATAGTGTAAAATAGTTTAGGTTATTTTAGTGTAGTATATGCTAGTATAATATAGTATAGTGTAGTTTAGTATATGTTAGTGTAATCTATGCTAGTATAATATAGTATA